>VXAC01006001.1:30775-42604 GCA_013399225.1 Rhipidura dahli
TTTTTTAGCAGTAAGTTTGGTCAGTAGTGGTAGTACACTAATAAATCCCCACACACAGTAAATAATTTGTACTGCCATAGTTAAAGCATCAGAGTTTGTGTGCAAAGAGCCTTTTGCCATATTTTATATTTACTTAATAGAAATGCTGTTAATTATACCTTGCATTAAACTTCATTTTTAAGAATCACTAAAACAATCTTCTGTGCTTTTGTCATAGCAGCTTTGATTAGTGCACATGGGCTTACATAGTATAATATATGAAAGCAATCCCTGAGCTTTCATACCAGGGCTTGATTAAAGCCTTAGAGTATCATTTCATTCTGTTCAACTGGAAAAGTCAACAACTAAAATTCAATTGTTCACTGACTTTAAATTACGCAACATTTCCATTCTACAATTTCTTTCAAAGGCAGGTTATGCTGAAAAATTGCTTGTATATAAGAGGTGTAAGTGTATTTTCTTTAGCAACCTTTACGGTAAATATATTATAATTTCCCCTATGTTAATAATATTATTAAAAAATCTGCTCTGACTTTAAGGAGTGCTATACAGAGCAATTGTAAGATAAATACTATCACCTTTTAAATAATTTAATTATTTTTAATTTCCCTTTCACAGAAAACAGAATATAGCGTGTGTTTTGAAGATGAATATCACAGATAGCACTGACTTTTTCACTCTCATTGTAGATTTAAATACACTGCCATGACCAGAGAATAAATAGTAGTTTACATTTCTGCACTGGAAAGTGCACCCTTTACATAGCATTTAACATTGACATTATTTTAGTTCACTTCATATTAAGCTAAGCAAAATTATAATTTTGGATTAGTTACTTTTAAAGCCGACAAAAGCTTATATCATGCTACAGCCAACCAGTTAAATCATAAGTATAATTTATAAGTGAATCATCATTAACATCAAGATTATTTGCATTTAGTAAGTTGCAGTTTTCAAAGACATGGCATTTTTCTGGGTATTTAAATCAAGATTATGAACAAAGTTCATATGAATGAAGATGATAATTTTGACCACATTTAATAAATTATTTAGCAGATAATTAATTTGAATTTAGTTTGTATACAGATGTGCAAGCTTATTATCACACCAAGACAGTAATTACCATCTTATTTTTACAATCATATGGTACTGATTTATAAACAGAGATAACTAAATTAGGTGGTACTTGCCCCCACTAATAGATTGAATTGCTTAAACCTGAGAGCACCATTTAGTATAGTTTAAATATGCCTTTCAAAGCTTCTAAATTCAGCCATTCCGCCTGCATATAGATATATGCAATGACTGAGGATTTAAGAACATATTTTAAAAGAGCAGGAGAAAGTGAAAATAGCAAATTAAAAAACAAAAAGGCATAAGGAGGACTGTGGTATTGCAAGATATTTAACCACAGACATCCTTCTTGAGGGGTTGCTAACCACTTTTTGCTAACACCACTGCTTGTATATCTTCTTTACTCCCCATGATCATCCCCAAAAAATTCAGCTTATTTCAGACCGTGCTGGCACCAGCTTTGTGTCAAGTACTGGACTAGGCAATGAGACACAGCTACCAGTAACAGCCAGAACTGGAGCTACCAAAAGCCTCAAAACAAAGCCATCACTCCCTCCCTCTCCTCCCCCAAACCTCAGCGACATGCCTTAATGCTTCACAGCCACATACACGTTACCCACAGAGTGAGAGGGAAATTCACAGAGCTGAATGTTAGAGGGGAAAAGAGCTCAGGACGCCTGCTCGGCCCCCCAAACCAGACCAAGCTCTCCTCATCCAGCCCCAGTCCCAGCAGGTAGGTGATGCACCACAGCCACCTCCAGAAAACTATCACTGCTCAAACGCCACTTCTTCCTCTGGAATTTGCAGGCTTTCATCATGGTAAAACATGACTGAGCTTTGGACAGACTTTTCCATGCTTTGCCTTTTTTGTTTTTTCCCCCTTCTCTGCCCTTTTCCCCCAAAGGTACCATCCAAAATGATACAACCAGTGACACAAGTGAGAACCATGTCAAAGAGAGGCTTTCTGGAATACAAAATCACTCGTGATTTCCACTAGCAGTCTCCAGCTAAAAAAAGTTAAGATTAGCTTCAACTTTCATTTGAAAAACCATTTTTTGAAGAGCTCCAGCACAAAATGCAACACCGCTATCCAGCGGGAGGCTGACATAACCACATGTGTGGTGCTGGATCTGAACATGCAGTCAGAAGCAGCATTTTTGTGTTGAGAGGCTGAACTCAGCCTGTGCAAAACCAGTAACAGTCATACTGGGTGAACTGTGAGCAGCAGGTGACGTAAGCCCAAGGGCCAGGAAGAAAAGCAATGTACTTAAGCTTATTATTTGCCACAGAGGCAAGCAAAATCCAACCATGCCTAGTGAATACAATTCTGTGATGTCAGTGAAGCTGGTCAAACACAAATGCAGAGCAATCTTCGTAATTTCAATATTTTAAACTTAGTTAATTACAGGTCTTCAAATTGTTTACCCAAGATTACTTTCAAGAAAAAATGGGTAGCTTCAGCTGCAAACAGGTTAAACACATACTACATACCTAAAAACATAATTCTGTTCATGCTTTGAGTTCAGTTGAGCAACTATCATAAAGCCCAGTTGTACAAAGGGTGTGTGCACCTCTTTGATCTAAAGCTTACCATTCTATGTTAAATGCAGAATTTGGGACATATTTACATGCCAACAATCACTTCTTGTTTAAGAGTAGCCAGAGTAAAAGAAGGGGTAGAAATTACATTATTTATAAAAATTCTCTCTCAAGTGCATAACAAGAAAAAAAAAGAAAACTTCTAAATAGAGGTGTATAATTCACTGTAAATACAACAAACAGCAACCCAGAGCAAGGCATCAAATAGAACAGGAACTCACCATTTGCTATTAGGTCTCAGACCGTCACTGAGGAAAAAACCTTTAGAATTCAATAAATAAAGGATCCTCTACTTTTTGACTATTACAACAATGTGGGGCATTTGGTTGTTTTGGGGGTGGATTTTTTTTTTTTTTAATATTTTAGCAGAATAAGCATTCTGATGCATCTTCAAATGAACTAGTATTAGCAATATAAGAACAATTTTACACCACTCCTACTGAGTTCCAGAATTAAACTCTGAAAAGAAATTTAATGATGAGTACACAGTATTTAAAAAACCCCCAACAATAAGAGCTGTCCATTTCTCATTTATTTCTCATCCTATGTTAAAAGTTTCTGTGCAGGTGGAAAATTCATACAATCAGGCAACAAACAAGCACTGAGATACTGCAGCACTAACTACTCTTGGGTCAACAGTAGTGCCTCCTGATTAGCAATTGCAGTTTTTAACATTTTTGGTTAGCATAACACCAAGTCATACTGCTGCCCACCACCACCACCTAGAACTCACTTAAATAATTCAGCTTCTATTACCACAAACCTCACCACGTGAGAGCTCTTGCTGCTGATCAGCACCAGCACCCACTGCCATCGATACCACTAAGAGACACTCGGCACTGCATCCCTCTTGCCTGGCCCTGGTAAATAGCTCCCTCTGTACACCAGAGCACTGGTTCTCCATGAAGAAAGAGTGGTTCATACAGGAACGCTTTTGCCTTGGTAGGAAAGACCCTTGTGCTCTCTACAGCACAGAAGTACATAACTCTAACAAACCAGTACCTCAGTGTTAAGGGGAGCCTGTGCAAGCTGGTGCACAGTTAGTAAAGTCATCTGAAAAATTATTTCTAAATTAGCAGCAACAGTCCCAGACAGAAATTATTTTTCCCTAACCATTACCTGCATAAGCTTGCCACCAGGCTTCACCAGAAAAAACATTTAAAGCACGTCTATCAGAATTCATATTAAAAAAAGGTAAGGTTTACATTACAAATATAATCTATTGTCATGGATTAAACTACTACCAAAATTCCTCTAGCGCCCCACAGATTATGTTTGTCAAACACTGTTCTAACGAGACACTTATTTGAAATTCTTACTCTAGATGTAGGAGGAAAAACTGAACTATTCTTCCATGATAACCATGAAACCACCATCACAAAGAACTTCCCCAATGCGTATAAACTAAATAACCCGATCTATCACCAAAAATAAATTTCTGGATGATCTGTTCTGTAATTGTTTTAAAACTATTGTTTAAAAGGGAAAGACAACCAAACAAACAAGTGGTGTCTTTTGCCTTTGCTAGTTTATAGGCATTGTCCCTACCAAAGCTAGAGATGCTTTGCCAGCTCTTTTCCCCAAGAGTCTCCCTGCAGCATACCCAGGATTCAAAATTCCCTTTGCTGGCACAGAGGAAGGGGCAGAGTGTGCAGGACCAGACCCTGGGATGAAAGCTGTGGGGAGCACCTGCACAGCAAAGCTCACCCGAGGTAGGGGAGGGTTGGGGGGAATGCCTTTCTCACAGCCAGCCCTCCTGCCCTGATTATTCCTAGAAAATTGGAGCCCCACCTTGATCAATGCATGCTAGGTATTTAACAAACAATTCCAAATCCAAGTCCAACAAGCTTTTTACTCCGTCTCTGACTGCTCTTTAACAGGAAATTTCAGGAAAATAAGTAACTGCAAACCCAACTAATAACTTAAGCTTATTAATTTTTTCCAACAGAAATTTTTGTTCATACACGCTAGAGTTCCCTTTATCAGGAATTCTGATTTCTGCACTACAATTTTTAAGGCTTCATTAGGGTGAAGTGAGCTCCATTTTTGAGGGAAAACCTATAGAACCTGTACACTTAACATTTAATATTAAAAAACAATTTACTAAAACAATAAAGCACTGCTATTTTCAAAAAGGAAAAATGTATTGGACACATGGTGTAGACTACATATTTTAAAATAACATTCCTAAAGTTCAGCTGAGCATGAAAGTTAATCTTTCAAAAGTGAACATTCAGCTCCAGTTGTGTTCAAGGGTACTGGTACTGGAAAAAAAACCCAAAAACAACCAAACAAAAAACCTCCAAACCTTACTATTTTTATGAATTCTCCAGATATTTTTAGCTGGTCATTTCTTGAAGTGCAAATAATTTTATGGAAATACAATCTTTTAAAATGCATATGTGGGTATATATACACACACAAGAGACACATATATACATACACATTCTCTTTGAAACTACTGATTGGTGAGAAATGCTGCAGAGGCTACAGTCACAAAATAATCAAGACACCAAAACATTTAAAATGGAGTAAAGCCCTTCCCAGCTGAAGATCTTCTATTTCAAGAAAGTTTCATTTCTGTACTTAGTCCCATACCCAAGAAGAGTCAGAACCCTCTTTGACTCATTATCTGTGCTCTTATCCAAATTTTAACTCAATTAAAAGCACAGAAGAGCTCATTTTGCATGTCAGTGGCAGTTTTCCATTCACTCAGATTTGCAGAAGGACAGTTTGAGTGGATGCTGATTCCACTGCACCATGAAGAAGCAGGCTATAGGGGAAGCACATGGCTGCTAAGGCTATGTTGAACAGGAGACCTTTCATATTATAGGCTCCTCTTGTGCCAGCTGTCACAATAATGGAAGCCAGCAAGATAACAATTAATATTATAATTTTTTTATTTTGAAATTTCAAAGCACTTGCAGGGGAAAAAAATTGAAAGCCACCTTTTTTGGCACCACTCTTTTACTGCCATTACACACACAGTATTTTAAGGTTTACTAGGGTCAATATTAGGGTAATGCATTTCATTTACTAAGTATTCCACTACATATATCAAGATTTTCTTCTCTGTTAAAAATGTGCATCTTTGAAAACACACTCACAAACCAACACTGCAGATCTGGAAAGAAGCAAAACCAGGAGGTAACAACAAAATTACAATTTTTTGATACTTACCACAAACACAGAGGAGCTCTTGCTCCCACACAGAAATTTTTCTAAGCCAAATTAGATATTCCAGTTGATGACAAGGAACAACTGTCACTGAAGTATCCAGATGGATAGACATGCCCAGAAAGGCTGGGTAGCACCAGTAAGCACGGGGCTAACTGATCTCCCCAGAATGGCCCAAACACCGACACCCAGGGAGGTTTCTGAATGACACATTCATGATATTTCACTCATCAGGACAGCAGAGGTAACCATCACCCAGCAAAGATGCAGGATGAAAAGGCATCCAAGTGCCTACACTTGACATGCCCAGGAAGTTAAAAAAAGAAAGAAAAAATATAGAACCTCAGACTAAAGCTATAAAATAATGCTCAAGTATTTCTGATTACATCACGTTTCTAGACAAAATAAGGGAAAGTTAAGGTTTTAGCTTAGCTTTCAACAGTAATTAGCATATAACTTCACATAATTCTATATTCTACATCATTAGAGATGAAGAATGGACTGATGTGAAGATAGACATTTTGCATATGAAAATAAAAGTGCATTAAAAGAGAATCATCTTGAAACACTCTGGTACCACATAAAGCACCTTGATATGGCTAAATGTATCAAACCTACCCAACCTTTCTAAACCATCCCTCTCTATATATAAAACATGAAGTTTTCATCCATATTTAGGTTTTAGAGCATTCAATTTTTGTGCATGTTCTCTTTCCATTTACTGATTCTGAATAATCCAATTCCAGTAATAAATTTTACTCTTTAATTACAAGGAAAAAGGTCCTACATCAATATTGCCCTGTGCCCATCTCACTGGATTCATGTAAAGATGAAATCAGTGGAAGAAGGAGTGTCTTCAGCTGTGGTCCATGCCAATATATATATTTTTATCAAAATCACAAGATGATAAAATGCTAAAAGATAAGGTGACACCAAGGAGAGGAACAGGTTTAAGGAGTGAAGAATCTTTTTTGTGAGGCTCCTAGCAGGACTAGCCCTGACCATAGCTAAGTATTAGGTGTATTTTAATTCTGTCTGGGTCCCTCTCTCACAAGCACTATGGGAAGCATCACATATTCTGTTAGGTAGGGAAATCTCAGGCCATTTAAAAATTTTTCAGGTCAAAACCAAGCATCTGAAGTCCACTCAGTAGCTAGCCAGAAGCCATAAAAGGACTCCAGCACTGTAGAGTCCTATGCTCTGAACTTAAAAGAGCGACTGAAATGAACACAGCCCCATTTTACAAAAATACCACCTTCAAGGTCTCAAAAATGTGGAAAATGTTATTACCCCATGCTTGAAGGGGAAAAAAGGGAGAAATTTAAAAAAATAGTCTTAAACATTTCCTGATCATATTTTTATTACCCTTGAATTACACTTCCAAAATGTTATTTTTTATTCCACCCTTTTAAAATTTACCGTATCTATGCACAATTTAAAGTCCACTACAAGTATATTTCTCAGGATACCTTCTGTAAAGGGAAGTTAGCAAAACAAGAACAGGACCAACCTTTCAGGACACACATTTACAGCTGTGTTTCATGTGTTCCAACTGATTTTTAAAAACTGCAGCAAGAAAGGATTTTTTTTTTTAATTAATAATCAAACAGTATGAGGAGCTATAAAAATTAAATTCCCCATAATGTAACAGTTAACATGGTTGATGAAGATTATCTGGTTTTGCCATAATGACTCGTTGTCTGTATAGGAATAGTCACAACTGATGTTTCCACTCTAACTGTAAAATTTCAAAGATTAAAACAGAAAAAAAATCTTCTGTTCACATCTGCAAAAACAAATGTGGAAACAGTAAAAAACTTTAAATCACTATGTGAAGTTTTGGCCCTTCACTCTCAAAAACATTCTAAGTTTTCACACAGAGAAGAGAATGAATACAGCTAAGAAATGGCACATTTTCTAACATGTCTTCTTACTTTGGGCATTTTTGCACCTACTTGATATTTACAGAAGCAAAACTAAAAATCAATGCCACTGATTTTTTTTTTTTAATAACTGTGACCATTTCAGCCACCATACATACCTTAGCCTCACAAAACCATTTCCCACCATCTTGTGCATGCTGGACACAAACCCCCATCCTACTGACAATTAGCAACACAATCCAATTCCCATCGAATGGTCACCCATGGAACAGAGTTGGCTGCATGAGGGGGCCTTGGTGCCTGTTTTCCTCAGATCAGCCTTCAGACATCTCAGCATCAGAGGGGAGGCACAGCTGGCAGGCCATTGCTCCCCCCATAGAGCAGCATTACCTACAGGGTGAACCTTTGCTACCCACGTCTCCTGCTCCCTTCCCAAACAAATCCTTCAGAAGAGACACAGAGAATTTACTTTCTCAACAAAGAGTCCTCGAGGTGGGGGAAAAAAAATAATTAACCTTCCACTTGGAAAAACACATCATCGTTACCACAACTGGGGTGTCTGTGAGTGTTTTGGGTACCTGAGGGCCTCAGGAGCAGGCAGAGCAGATCGGGTCTGGGGGTGAAGCCCACCTGGGCATGGAAGCCGGGCTGGGAGGCTGCGCCAGGCACATCCCCAGGTGCCCAGAGTCAGCGCCTGCCCTCCCCCCACATTGCGCACGAGTGACATCAGGGCCATTTGAATAATCAGATTGCAGCCTACATCGCCTTGTGAGATACCAGCTGCTCTTGGATTGCGGCGAGGTAGTGCCCAAAGCCTCGCACCACAAGTTCCACGTACGCCACGGGCAGCCAGCAGCCTCCTCCCGCAGCGCCCCTTGGTGAGGCGAAAACTCATCCGAGCAGTGCATGCGACTAACGGTGCCCTGCCTTCCCTCACAGAGCACGACTCGCAGTCAAAATCATTAAAACTTTTGCATAAAGTGACCTAAACACTTTAATATTGCAATAGCCTTCTTCCACACCAAGGGGTCTGAATGCAGAAATGCTGCATTCCTTTGGCATTCCCTTGAGATTTCTGTAGTAAGTCAGGAATCTACTCCTGAGCTTATTAAATACTTCACACCTCCCCCAAAATAATTCCCCACCCTTCCACCAAGGAAACCTTGAGCAGGCCTCTTTTTTCAACCACAGCGTGTCCCCTTGTCTGTTTTTTAAATGCTTCCAGGGAAGTGGGAGGGAGAAAGCTACACACAGGCTCTCTCCTTACTTCCTTCCACGGCAGGTAGGAAGGCAATTTTGCAAACCTGGGTGTGCCCACTTCAAATCAGAAGATCCAGCAAGGACTGGAATGCAGTGACTACTGGGCCCAAGAATTTTGCCCTGAATAACAAGCCAGGCACACTCCATGTCTTCTAGATTCAGCTCAACTTTATGGCAACCCTAGCTGACACCACCTCTTGACCTTCCTTTATGTGACAAGGATATGGATTACCAAACCCTTACCCTTTCCTCCTGTGCACCTCAGCTGTCTCTGGAGAAAGATACCCACAAACTACCTTTGTGAGTGATAATGTACACACTCTGGTTAAAAAAAAATAAATAAAACAACAGAAACCCCTCTGAAAATCATGTTTAAGGAGGCTGTGAGGAGGAGAGCTGGGAGCCTCCATGGAGCAGCCTCACAGCAGCAGAGGTCAATACAATGTATTGAATAATTTCGTTGCACTACAGAACAACTTTTGCTCTTATGAAGTAATCATTTGACCAAACTATTAATCGCACACTCATGCTGAAAGACAGACTTGACACATCCACTTTCTTTTTTCTTTTTTTAAATGGCGTCACTTCCCCAGCCGTATCCCGCATGCTGGAGTGCACAGGGCTCTCTGGCAAGAGCTCCCCGGCCCTGCAGCGTGCAAACACACTGGGTGGGCCCGGCCAGCAACACCCCCTCACCACACCCCAGCTGCTCCTACACCTTGCCCTCGTGCAAAAAGATACAAAGGCTTCAAATAAGTTACTTTGAAACCATCTAAACCACTTTCACCAACATACTCAACATTTGAAAACTGTGCTTTTACATGTAATTAACAACACTAACTATGCCCCCAGTAAGCAATGTTTAAAAATACAAGGGAAAAAAGTCTCCAACTTTTTGACACCCTTGCCACCCTCCAAAAAAAAAAAATTAGACCTCTATGAAAGGAACAAGAGAGGCACTTTTACATATGGAGGCCACTGAATGAATTTTAAGTGGCTCTCTATATTAGATTTCGGGAGAGGGGGAGCGGAAACAAAGGGGAAGGAAGTACAGTTATGAGAAATACAATTTAATTTTCTGTTAAACAGCAGTATAAATCTGAACTATATCTAATACATTCCAGCACTATAATGCTCGATTAAACAGTGTTTTAACAAATAAGGGTTTTGGGAGAAGCAATATGGGTATACTGATACAATTACATTTGCAATTTTTCAATATGCCTATATGGAGGCAACGCATGCCTAGAAAAGTGCCTTAAGTTCAGAGCAGAACTCTTTTCAACAAGTTACAGGCAGATAAATGTTTCTGATAATTGTTAATTCACAGACAAATAAGACACAGTATCCAGTACAAAGAATGGACTTTTACACCACTGACAGCTGAAAGAACAGAAAAATACTTTTAAACACATTAAACAATGACTAAAAAAAAAAAAAAAAAGTTGGGGAAGCACCAGTGATTTTAAATTTACCTTTATGAGTGTAATGAATTTTTTTTCAAAAGCATAAACAGATTGCTCTTTGTGCGAGCTTAACATTAATAAGCATGACAGGAAATTTATTTATTAGACTAATAGGAAATTATCAATTTTTATATGTCCCATGGAATTTTCTTCTTAAATCTAAAAGTATACTCCATCTACAACTGTATTTTTCTAAACAAAATACCTGAAATGTAGGCTGCTGTAATTGAAAACTATATAAATTGCATATTAAAGGAGAAAGCACATACACCACATTAATTTTCAATGAAAAGTATCAAATAAATATAACCATAAAGATTCACATGCAATTGATTTGTCCAGAGGGGGGTCCCCCTTTCCCTTAACTAGAGCAAAAATCCTCCATACTTTTTCAAGTGAAGCTTTCCTCTAACACTAAACAGATGATCAAACTTCTAATTCTCAAAATACCATGCTACAATGCCCATCGAGACAGATAAACCATCTTCTCCAATCAACTATCTTAAAAAGACTTCAGTTTTCAAAATAATCCTGAAATAGTAGAAGCCCCTTTTGATAAAGTTGCAGAGACAGACATACTTCCCAGATTGAATAATGGAGTACAGGAACAAGCACGTGGAAAGTTTGATCTATTTTTTTTTTTTACTCTCTAGTGCACGCCAGGTTTTCTATCGTATAAATATTTGTGAAAGAAGCAGGCTGAATTGCTACAGGCAGCATAAAAATACTACTGCTTTATTCCAAATATTGCTTCTTTACATGAGGCCAAACAAAATTACTGCCTTGCAAAAATTAAATGTATGTTTAGAAATTAAGGATGCATAAATCCTATCCTTACTGGGAAGGAGTCCTTCTGTTGCTTCTGCAGACCAGCTCAAAATAGCGATGATAAAATCCTCCCAAATACAGATGAGACTTCTACTATGTGCCTGTAAAATGCTGCAGACTCCAACATGGCAGGATCAAAAAAATATATCCACCACTATATTTACAAGGTGCTTTTTGTTGCTGAAGCAGAGCTCACGTGCTTGCCCGTTATACAGTGCACAACACCACATTTCATTTCCTGCCAGCACACAGATTTTAACTCTTCTCACGGAACTTTAAATTTTAAAATCTACACTATCATCTGCCATCAGACCATAATAATTTGCTTCTTCCATAGGAAGGTGCCTTTTCTACTTTTTTTTTTTTTTTAATAATAAATTAAATAGTACCACTGCTGCCTGGCCAAGACACTACATTAGAAATACATGGGGTGATTCTAGAAAACCTCTCAGACAGCAGTGAGTGCACGCCTGTGGGTTTAAGAAAGCGGTCCATTTATCTACAGGGAAGAGAAACACAAACCTAAGCATTTTTCAAATTGC
>VXAC01006002.1:8593-37214 GCA_013399225.1 Rhipidura dahli
CTACCGGGGCTTCCATCCAGCCGCTCGCCCCGCGCCCTTTCCTCCTCATTCCTCAGTCCCACTGCACCTGATTTTATTCATTACTATTTTCGGGCATGCCTGGGTTTTTGGCTGGCCAAAAATTGGCTCCCGAGGAGCTCAGGATAGGAGAGAGGCGTCTTCTTCACAGAACGTACGCCCACCTGTGCATCTACCTGATGCAGAGGTAGATGAATCAAGTAGGGGCTTCTTTGAAAGAAAAAGAGAGAAGAACCAAGGGAAATAAACACCTTATATTTCAAAAAATAAAGAGGACAAGCACCTTTAGAGTGGGTAATACTTCCAGGATTTCAGTTTCTCTAATCAGCGGCAGAGATCCACCCACGGCCAATAGCAGAAGGTAGGGAGGAAACAGGTTATCTCTCGTGGGGAGGTATTGGCTGGGCTCCGTGTGACTCTGGCGTTTGGGTGCAGGATAAGCGTGTGTGTGTGTGTGTCTGTGTGTGCGTGGTCATGTCTCCAGAGCGCTACATGCAGACATCACCAGCCAGGTGCTAGAGAGGCTTGCAAGCAGGTAGAGATGCCAGTGAGAAACAACAAGACCCGAATTTATTGCCTGGTGGCAAGCGGAAGAGGGGAAAGACCAATTCTCTGCCCCCACGTCCTCCTGCCCCGGCCCTTTCCATGACACCGAGGTGATTAACCAAACCCCAGACATTTCTCCTGAATTACCCGCCTCTGGCACTGCTGCTGCCGGGATCCTCCCGCACCAGTCTGCTCAGGAAAGTTTCCTTGCAGTCATACCCCCTTCCCTCCCTAGGAAGGGAGTGCTTTTCAAAACCTCTCCCTGATTTTTAATCTTTTTTTTTTCCTTAAACCTTTAAGAAAAAAAAAAAAAAACCCACACAAAAAACCCCAAAGAAAAGCAAAACAAACCAGCAAGTCTTGAGGGATTTATGTAGTAGTGGGAATAGCACAGCCAGTGAGCATCGCCGTGCCGTGCTGCTTAAATGCTACCGCTCTGCAGAAGAGATTTATGTGCCCATCAGCAGAATATTTCCCGGGTTTAAGAGCACTCGATATTCCCTCTGCTGACGGGGATGGGAGATGGTAGGACACAGGATGAGGGCAGTGGAGTTGTTTAGCTCGCAGGCACTGTGACGGATGGCAGTAAAACGGTGTCTGGGCAGTAAAAGTGACACAGGTTGGGCCGGGTGGCGTTTCTATCCTCAGAGGAAGGCGAGGGGACACACACCAAACCCTCTGCATACAACGTCGAATAAATCAATGCGAGTAACACGGGCTTAATGGGCGATTGCAACAAGCGAGAGTCGGGCATGGCAAATAGAGAAGATTCCCATTATCCCTGATTTCCAGCGTTCCGCGCTCCCAGCCCAGTGATACCTGCTGCTCACACGGGGCTGGATGACTCAGAAAAAGCAGAGGAATAGCGGGGCAGCAGCCGGGCGGATTTTGCTTTGCCGTAGTTAGTTCTTTTGCTTTTTTTGTGCAATAGGTTGGCCGTGTGGAAATACCTCCCGAGCCCCGCGGCCCATTCCTGAGAGAATGCTCCCAAACATCCCTGCTCCCCCTATCTAGACGTGCAGACTCCCTGCTTGCCCGTGTCTGGCTTCATCGCCAAGGGTTACCTCCATCTCCCCCGAAGCTGTGTGGCTTTGGGACTCCCTTTTTGGCCGCGAGTTAATCTCCTAATTCCCCATACTGGCGGTGGCAGACGGACATCCAGGGAGGTGGCTCTGGCACAGGGAACACCTTTAGGGATGCGTGTCAGCGCCCAGCCTGCCTCCTCAGCCGCCCGGGCTTCATCTGCCCCGCTCCTCCGAGCCGCGCGTGTCCCCGGGGCAGGTCCCGGGGGCAGGGCCGGGAGGGGCCGGTGACAAGGCGGAGGTCGGGGAGGGGGGAACACGCCCCCCTCCCCAGCAGCAGGAGGGGCTGCTCCGGCTCCGGGCGGAGCGAGCATCGCCAGCCGGGCGGCAGCGCCGGTCCCGGCTGCGGGACGCCCCCCCTGCTCTCCCCACGCCGCCCCTCTCCAGCATCTCCGCATCCTCAGCAGCCGAGGGCAGCTCGTTTTGTGGGGAAAGGAGAAAACATCCCCCCCATCCCCACCCCCGCCAGGGAGCGGTGCGTGCCCCGCAGCCGCCGGTCCGTGAGGGCTCGGCGGGGCCGCCCGCAGAGGGAGCGGGGCTTCACCGCAAAGGGTTAACGCAGGGCTGCAGGGTGCTCCAGGCAGGAGTCCTGTGTGCGCCTCTGAGATGCACCAGCCAATCCCAGAGACGGCAGCGTGAACTAGATGTGGCATGCTGCAAGGAGGGAGGTGAAGAAAATAGGGTGTAAACTGTCACCGTCCACCGCGAGGCAGATCTGCTTTTTGGGCTACAGATTTCTGTGCTACTTAGAGACCACCATGCATTTTAAAAGGTAAGGGCTTTGTTGCCGACGGTCTGTGTTGCGATTCACTGCCGGATTCAAGTGCGTTTTCTGTGTAGCTCTCATTTAGTGTTAAATTGTGCAGCGCAGAGTGGGAAGAAAGTGGAATGTGGCGTGATTTACTGCTCGGGAGTCGTTTTGAAGGACTACGTCAGCTTCGAGTTGTAATGATTTCATGTAGAGATTAAGCAAGTGAATGCATGCGAAGTAAAGTGAATTGGTGACTGGCAGAAAAATGCGATGTATGTGATAAGAGAAGGATGTTCCATTGTAGCACCAAAATCGGTTCTGGATCCATACGGAATGAAGGCTAGTGTGAGATAGACCTGATTTTGAAAAATTACAGAGAGTAATTCAGAGGCATGTATCTGACAAGCAAGTCTGACCAAAAAAAAAAAAAAAAAAAAACAAAAAACCAAAGCAAAAATAACTTCTTTCCTAGGAAAAAAAATCGCCCCATGTCTAACTTTATTTAAATGCAACATCACGAAAGAATGGTATAAAAAGAAGTGAAGTCAGAACCTTACAGAGTCTGTATGTTCAGAGATGAGTGACTCTGACACATTAAGCGTACAGAGATAAAGCTGGAGTGGCCCTGCTTACATTTACAAGATAGGAGAAATAACTTGAGAGGAGCAATCCGTTTAGGTATCAGACTTCACAGGCTGCTGTCATTGCTCAACTCCATCCCTGTGAGGAGTAACTCATTTTAAGTAGGTGCTCCATCAGCTTTGCCATAAGACCAGCTTTGGGAGCAGAAACATTTGACTGGATCTCTCCCTCTCTGTATCTGAGCATAGCAACAGACCCTCGGTCTCAGACGCTGTTGCAGTGCTAATCAGCAGAGTTCCATCGAGAAACTACCCACAAATTCTTGCCTCCAACCATTTTTTTTTTTCCTCTCTGAGACACGCACACCATTTAAGCAGGGGAGGAATAATAAAAAAAGAAAAAGATCTGTGATATTTTCTGTAAGCTGATCCACCTCCAGCGAGAGCAAACCTCCCCAACAGACGCTGAGTTCACCGGAGTCGTGTTTGGGGTGCCTGCTCACAAAATGCTGAAACCCTGTGAGTGAAAACGTTAACTAAGAAACATGAAAACAAGCAGATGAATGTTTTTACAGAGCTCAGTGCAGAAGGCAGCATTTGTACAACAAGCCAGCAAAACAACTCGAGAATCTTCAAGAGATGTAATCATCCCCACTTATCCTTTTCCCCATTTTTTCCTATCACGCTCCGAATGCCTTCGTGAAGAATTAATTACAGAAGTCAATTCATTGTTTACACCAACACGTCCAAAAATTTACTTTTTAGTCATGTAGATTGCAATGACTTTTCACTCCTCTCAGTCCCAGGCAATGATTTATGGGACTAAAATGCTTTTCCTTCATTTGTATTAATTCAAAATTGAGCAATCACATCTGATTGCGATCAGTCTAAGTCATTTCTCGCTTGAGGTGCAACAACCATTGAAAACAAAAGGAAGGTCTTTTCACTAGCAAGCCTGCTTCTTCAGCAGTTCTTGAAAATCTAAATGGAAAATTGGATGTTCAAACTACTCACCTAAGTTTTCCTTGGAAGAAAAAGTGTGGTGGGAAGTATTAGGGGATAGCTTCTGGAAGCATTATTTCCTAGCTCTCAGGCACACCTAATGCAGCCCTTTCTTAGTCCTTCTAAAGCTTCACCTCTCCTCAGAGCCACAAGTAGACACTTTTTTTTTTTTTTACTCTCCTGAAACAGTCATCATCTCCTGTGGGAATGAGATCACCAGAAATACCCTTTGACAAACAGAGTCCAAGTGCTCTTTGGGAAAGGTTGCACTGAAGGCACTGTCCTGTTAGAGCTGCAGGTAGTAATTTACAGCCAGTAATCCCCCCATGCCATGGGGAAGGTGTCAACTTCTTCTTGTTCTCATCCCATGCCTTGGTAAGAGAACATTTTTTTAAAAACAAATTTGCAGCCACATTCTCTTCACAGCATGGTTTTCCTTTTGCTCAGTATGTGTGTGTGTTCAGTGAGGGCCTGATCTGGGACAGTTGGAGGAGATCAGAACATCTCTATTAACTTCAATAAAAGCAAGATCAGTTGCTGAAACAACATTTTGGAATGCAAAGGAGAAAGAGTGAGCATCATGAAGTTACGTGCTGCACACTGAGCAGGGGGAGGCTTTGCAGATCTAGCATCCATTTGTATTAAAATACTAAAGAACTGAAGAATTTTAACCTGATCTTACACTGGTCCAGGCCTCGGTGCTTCTTCATCATTGATAAATCAACATTTTTCTGTATCAAGGGACATTGAGAGATCCCACACTGAGCTGCAGGTAATCAGCACCTGGTGACTGAGGTCATCACCCTGCTGGAAACTGTAATGTGAATAATTTGGTCTTCCAGCTTTGAAGTTAATAATTTATATGTACCACAGTTTGTGTGCATACAGAAATATAATTTATGTACACATAGGCATATATAGAAATAAATATGCACGATATGCACTATGCATTCCTGCACACCCATGGTCTGTATAAGCACTTTTTTTTGGCCCTGGGATGATTATTTAGCCCAGTCTATTCCCCACTTCCTACTGGAAGTCTCCACCTGCTCTGTGTGCCACAGAACTGGCGAGAGGGAGGAAGGATGCTCTGCCTCACCAGAGCTCTTCAACTTCAACCAACGAGCCTCCCCCAAAGGCCACGGATTCTGTTCCACCTTCAGGGGGAGACTGACCAAGCAGTACATTTTGTTAGCTAAATTGAGACTATTAGGCTGCAGTGGTTTCTCTTATAATGAGGTGAGATGGTCAGGCTCGTGTGTCAGGCACCTTTATTGTAGCAGTTACGTTAATGGGGAAGAATTCTGCTGGTTGGCAGTAACACCTTCACTGCCACTCATCCAGCAGCACTTGATTAACGAGGAAAGTGGGTTGTGAGGCACTTATTGCACACTGGCAAGTAAAGGATGCAGATCTGGGCAATCAGAGCACTGCTCTCTACCCTTAATCCCATATTATTCATGACTACTGAGAACTCTGTAGAGCTAATTTAGCTCTTTCAGTACTTATAAATCTACTGGAAATAACAAAAACACCTGGTTAACTGAACAGGGATGACCACTCTGAAGTCAAATGGGATTATTAAAATCCATTATAAATGTTACTTCTTAATATTTTCTTTTTCTTTCTTTTTTTTTTTTTTTTCCTTTATTTTAAATCTGTTTCTAAGGAGGCTTACCCTTGCTGGTGAAAAGCACTGCTAAATGCTGAAAAATGCTGTCATGGATGGAGGTGGCAGCCCAAGTCTATGTTTTTATTTCACTGTTTTTCACCTAAAACATTATTGATCCCTGTCCATTAACAATTTGCTGGACAGTGAGAAACACATGGAGGCTGCAACAGTTTTAATATTGAATAATTCTCTATGGTTTGTGCTTAATGTGCTGCCCTAAAGGTTAAAATTGCTGTTATTTTAGGGCAGAGATGATACCCACCTCTTCTTCTCCAGAATGTGCAGCTGCTCAGCATTTCTTGGATTAATCCCCTTACTCCTTGAGGTCTGTACCAACATCTCCAAGGAAGATGCTTGTTTAGATAAAGCAGCAACGTTTATGCAGGTCAAGGCTCATTCTGCTGCCAGCCTCTGGAGACTGTGGATTTATTTCACAGAGAGCCATTAGTTGGTGATGTTCTCTTTTTAAGTGACTGCTCCTGTGGGATGTGAATCTGACTCCTTGGCTTAAAAAGTAAAAGCTTTAGTAACTACCTAAGCACCCTTTAAGCTCTCTGTTAGCTTGAGTTTATTAGATTGATTCACATTAGTTGAAGAGATGGCAGTGGCTTTTTTTATTTTTTGGTTTTGTTTTTTTAAAGTACTCTTATTTATAAGCCAGCTTAACTTCTTCATACTGGCTTGACTTGGCTGGGCCAAGTCTAGAACATTTTCTGTGTCTTTCTGGAAAAAAAGAGGCTATAATAAAGAAAACTGATGATCCTCACACTCAGAAAAACTGCAGTGATCTGTAATTCCCCATAAACTGATGTGTGCCTCTCATTCAGCACTGTAAAGGTATTACCGAAAGTTTAGGGCTCCTCAACATCAGCTGAACCAATTCCTGCTAAATAAGAACGTGTTTTTCTGTGAGCTATAACAAGAAATACTGATAATTTTGTACTGAGGTGGTTTTAGAGTGGCTCATATCTAAATAAAAACAGCAGAGAGATTGCAATTCCTGATGCAAACTCAGAGTTTTACTCCTTGTAGCACGATGTTCATAAGAAATACATCTTTCAGCAGACAGACTTTTCTTTTTTTTCCCTCTAATTTTGCAATTTCTTCTAATCTTGTCTAAAATCAAGTCTTGCAAGGCAGCTCTGGTGTTAGATTTATGTGAGATAGCAGGCTGCCCAGTGCACATAACACAATTATTACTTGTACAATCAAGCTTTATCCATCCTGAGCTGCAATTAGACCCACACTGGCTTGTTGGAGCTCGAATCTTTGCTCAGTCAGCCATAAAGTCCCTACTCCTGCAATAAAAAATTAATAGCTGTAACATGAACATTTAAGAGGACCTGGCTACTGCCCATGCAGTGGCTACAGACTTGGAATGCTGTGTGGAAAAAATCATGCAACAGTTTTTGAGCAGGATCAGCAGCAGAGCAATGGTCTCTTGAATCTTCTGAGTCCTGCCTCAGGAGCTGGCACAACAGGTGCTGCAAGTTTGTTGGTTTTTTTCCTGCTGGGATAAATAGGTTGAAGATGAGGAGCCTGAAAGGGGTTTTAACCATCCATTTATATCAGCTGAAAACCATCCACACCGTCTGTGAAATCAGCTGTAAAATATGCTATGGGATCTGGAGCACTTTTCTCTGAAAGACATAATAGAAGGGCGAAATAAAAACATCACCATTCTATTAGATATCATTGTTAAGAAATAAAATATATAAAATAATCCATTCTTCTTGCAGTGCATCCAGGAAAGTGCATTGAAATAAAAAATTCATGCCATTAGATCTTTATGGGTGTTATTCTTAACTACTGGTCTGAGTTGTAACCACTAATTTCCACGTGGAAAATGAAATCAAGAAGAGTGTAACTCCTTGATCAGATACAGCCTTAGCTAAAATTAAAGGGCTAAGTGTCCCATGCCTGAGTCACAGCCTCTAAACTGAGAAATTCATTCTTAGAAATAAAAGAATCCCCAGCCACATTATTTGTGGATTGGGTCAGGTTACATCTGAGGGGATGGAAGCACATGAAACAAGGCTGGATTTTGTGAACGTGTCCCCGTTGCAATCAGTGCAGTTCATTGCTCTTCTGGCCCTCTTCTTAAGTCCAGAGAACAGCTACACACCAACATTTTCCCCCTTCTTTATTGTACAAACAATATTAGCACTCCAACAGCTTCAAAGAAACTTCTATTTTTGCCTGAGACTGACAATTCCTTTCCTCTCCATCCTTTTCCTGAGCGCTTGTTGCAAAATCTCCAGGAACAGAAATTTTAAGCAGCAACAAAAATAGTCAGCCACTCTGCTCGTGGAATGATCAACTTCCTTTTTATTTTATAACTTTTTTTTTTTTTTTTTTTTTTGGCCATCCAGTAATTTGAAAGCATTCTGTAATCATTGACTGTCCGGGCTTCACAATAGAAACAGAAGGCTGAGGGGACTTGGCAGGGCTTTTACAGTAAAATCAAAGTTGTACTTTGAGGTAGCTCAGCTCCAAGTGCTCTCCTTCCTCTCTGTAACCTGAATCTTCTGCAGTTCAACAATCTGTTGGTGAGCAAAGTCTCCTCCCACCCCATCCAGTTTTAGCCCTTCTGCACTCATCAGTTCTATTTGGATTTGTCCTCGGGCTCGAAAGCCTCTGGAACCAAAGCTCTGGTGCACAGTGTGTAAATAGCTGCTTCCTCCTGTGCTGGGTGGCAGCAGCTGTAAGAGCCCTGCGTTTCCAAACCACCACAAGGATGAATTAAAAGTGGAAAGGGCTGTTTGTTAGTCTGGAATGGTCTGCTGGGTAGGGCTTATGTGTTTAAAATCTCTTCATATCCTGCTGATACTCAGCTGTCAAATTGGGTCAGAAAACTTGTCTGGGGATTGAGAGTTATGAGTGAAAAGGAGATGTGCTGCTGGAACTAGTGTGGCACCACTGTTCAACCATCATTTATTACTTAATTTTGGGGTGTAGCCTTTACAGACCCCGAGAACCAACTCGACTGGCATTAAAACACACCCAACGAGGCCATCAGAGTGGAGAATGTTGGGTGATTAGAAGTCGAGCATTCAGTTTAAGAAACAAAAATCCAGTAAGCTGGGGTGAAAGCTTCTAAATGCACGTCTCCTGTTGGGATTGTCTTCAAACTTGAATGCTCCACTGTGAAAAAACTGTGTCACAGCAATACATATCAGTCTGTGCCTGAGGAAATGCTGGGCCAGAGCCTCTCCCAAAGCTGTTACTTTTCCCTAGAGCCACTCCCAAACTTATTCCAAGAGAGCTTGTTCTGTTTCCCCTTCCAACACTTTTCATACCATCAGATGCTTCAGCTGAAAATTTTTGGACGATTTGGGAGGATGTTTAGCACAACTTGTGTAATGGAAGGGCAGCTTAAGACTGCAGTGTCATACAGAGTTTTCATGAGAAGGGATTTTGTCCATGTGCACTGATGGACTTGCAAAGGTGAAAGGGTTTCATGCCCTGTGGAATTCTGTGACTGGAAAAGTGCAGCCATCCAGCCTGGAGCAGACTTCAAGCTCTCAGAGCAGCAGGTTTTCTGTGCCTTCGTAGCATCCTGGCTGTTGGTCAGCTGAAACCCAGGGCTCAGCCAGGGTCCTGCTCATCCATTCCAGAAATCAGCTTCATTTTAGCTCCTTCTGTGACTGATACCTGTTGTCTACCAAGAATTTTGGTGCTTGCCCCCATTTAAAGATGATTTGCTGAGACACGATGAGGACTTGGGTGGATTTTATGAGATCACGTAGTGAAAGGAAAATGGGGAATGGCTTTAAACTGAAAGAGAGTCTGTTTAGAGATTTAGATTGAACACTGAGAAGAAATCCTTCCCTGTGAGGGTGGGCAGGCCCTGGCACAGGGTACCCAGAGAAGCTGTGGCTGCCCCTGGATCCCTGGCAGTGTCCAAGGCCAGGCTGGACGGGGCTGGGAGCAACCTGGGACAGTGGGAGGTGTCCCTGCCCGTGGCAGGGGTGGGACTGGTTGGGCTTTTAGGTCCCTTCCAACCTAAATCATTCTGTGGCTCAGTAATTTCTCCCTCTCAGTTATTCACAGCCCCACACAAGCTGGGGCTGGAGGTCCTGTAGCCCCTGGTCAGCCCCCAGCGGTGGGGGGAGACCCAGATAAGGCTGGTCAAGGATATCAGGGCCTTTTTTGTGCTCTCAGAGCCTTGACAGGTAATATCTTCCCCTCAGCAGGCTCCTTGCAGAAACAGATTCACTCATTAAGGCAGAAAGACTGCAATGGCAATTTGGGGACGCTGCCTTACATCATCAGCTAAAACACATAAAGATCCGTTTGCACAGGAGGATGAACTTAGATTAACAGATCTAAAAAGTGCCCGAGGGAATTTACACATCGTGGTTTGGGCAGCAAAGGGAAAAAAATAAGGTCTTTTACAAATACCAGGCATTGAAACAATTACCTCGGTGCGCCTGGCAGCCAGCAGGTACTTCACAGGCTGAGGAGGCTGGAACTGGCTGCACTGGGGAGCAGCAGAAAGCACATGGGGACATCAGCTGAAGGCTCACAGGCACTTGCAGGAGTGAAAAAGTCTGCAGGGACACAGCAAATACCAAGGCATGCTCTGTGGGCAGGGGCTGTAGCACTCACCAAGCAGCCCTCGCGTTCCAGACAGACCTGACGGCGGCTGCAGAGGTCACAAATTCTTTCTGTGGATGCATTTTGTGTTTTCTCCTCTCCTCTGAAGACAGGGATGAGGAAAAAAATAGCAGGATTATTTAAAAAAAAAAATTAAAAATCAGACATCTTATTTGTTCTTTATTTCAGCTGTTGAGGGCGTAGTTACAGGGGTCTTGTTTTTGGGAGAGGAGAAGAAAGCTGGCATCTGGCAATGGATGGAGCTCTGTTTGAATAAAGGGAAGATACTGATTTAGGGTGCATGTAGTCAAAACTGCTACCAGGACCTGATACAAGGATCACACTTATTCTTGAGTAAATGGAAAACTCTCCGAAGCTTGTCAGACATAGAATTAATTTCTCCTTCCAGATTTTTTTTGGGGGGATTATTGTAGCTCAGAATGAATACCCAGAGGACAAGCTGGCTCAATCCCCTTCCAGAAAACCATGTTGACAAAAATGGCTTGTCTATCCAGGTGCCTTCTAATTTTTCCATGGTGTGTCACACACCATCCCCTGCAGCTCACATGTGTCAGGTCTGATGGCAGGGAGAGCTCACCACCCTCCACCCTGCTCCTTCTCAGCAGCCTGGGCCAGTCAGCCTTGCAAGGAGCTCAGCTTTAAGAACCAACCCAAGCTGTTGGAATCCTGGGTTTTTAGGTTAATGAGATATTAGTGATATGTAGGTAACAAGATGGAGAATTTTGGATGTGGGTTAGTCCTTCTTCTTTCTTCTTCACAAGTCTGGGTGTTCTGGAGTTGGTTCAAAAAACCTGCAGTGCAGATCTTAAATGAATAGTTACTGGTTTGTAAGTAGAAATAAATTTGTTGGCATTTCATAATTGGATAGATTGGACTGTAAATGGTCTTGGAAGTGAGAACTTGGGGCCATTTTCCACCTTGTTAAATCAGAGGCACATCCTGTGCAGGAATGCCATAAATGAGAAAATAATAAACATCTGCTTAGAAGAAAAACCCTGCGTTGCCTACCTATTACTCCAAACTCTGAGTACGAAGAACTCGTAAATCAAAAACAAAATGAGAGATTTTTTTCTACCAAACCATCGTGGCTCTGTGACTCAGTGATTCCAAATTTTGTTCTGACAAAGGTACCTGTTGGGCCTCTTGTTCTTGCACCAGACATCTGGTGGGACTTCAGCCTGGCAGCTGAGTGTGACCACAGGACAGAGCAGCCACCTCAGTTCACAAGTCCTTTTGCTGTCCTTCAGCAAGCTCAGCTCGGGAGATGTTTTTGCCATGGATTTGAGTTTCTTCCTTTGAAGAGAAGAACCCACCTGGTGGCTAAGCCCAGGGCAGAGCACGACTGGGATACTTCTGGCTGTCTGCTCTACCTTCCTCCTCTGCAGCTGATGCTGACTGCAGTGCTTTCTGCTCTTTCCCCCCACAGCACACCATCAGCTGTGTCATTTACACCGGGCTGTGAGGGTTCCATGGGCAGATGCCTCCTTGGGTCTCATTCAAAGTTCTTAGCATGAGAAAAATTGCTTCTTGAGAAATGAATAAGAGCCACAGATATGAAATGAATAAGACCACAGTAGGTCCCGTGGTGCCATGCCAAGGTGGGCAACACGATCACCACACTTCAGATGGGGGAGTGTGAGCAGAGACACACAGAGTGATAAACCCAGGGGCACGTAGCAGATAAGAGCAATCTCTGAGACACAGACTGCTGCTTTATTCTTTATGCAAAATGTCTTTCCATTTTTTCGGTGTCAGAATACCCTTTGAAAAAACTGGTCTGGGCTTATCCTGCCTTCTCTGAGCTTCACTGTTTCCCATCCAGCTGCAGTGAATAAAATGTTGCTTCTTGCCATTGATTCAAAGTTGTGGCATTCCTGAGGATTTTGTGTGACAGCCAGGAAACAAAGAGTTTGCTCCCTTCCTGTTTTCATGATGTGCAATCTAAAAGAAATATGAAGGGTACTCTGCTACACCATGTATTGCACTTGATCAAAAGTAGGAACTTTGAAATCCCTGAGGCTTGTAAGTAATGGAGGGATGGAGTACCAAAACCCTCATAAATGGTAAAATTATGACCTGACTGAAATCTAGCTGCCTACTAACAGAACTGGATGTATTCCCCTCCATCTGTTATCCTATTGTTTCTTTTTTTTTTTTGTTTATTTTTAAAGGATATATAAGTAATAGTTAGTATTTTGATTAGTTCAAAGAAAGCCAAGCTTTGTGTTTTGCATAAAAAAACACCATCTTAGATATGTTAATTTTCTAAATGTTATAAAAGCTTATTTATTACTTGCCTTTGAATGGACATACCTGAGAACAGCAGTCTTAAATTTTTATTTCATCATTATGGGAAATCACAGCCAGGAGAACCCCACTTCAGCAAAGAGGATTCTCAGTTTTCCACGAGGAGCTGGGATGCACCAGCATTTTCCTTGGAATTCCAGTGAACATAAAAACAAAAGGACTTCAGAGACACCCTGGTCTTCTGCATCTCCACTGACAGAAAGGACCTCTGTGGGATCTCAGATTGCAGGGTAGGGAGAAATATTAAAAAAACCCCAACCCCACACCCAATGTTATTAAAAATGTCTGTACATTTGTGCAGCTATTTTATTTTGATTCTTGAGAACTGCAGGTAGATGTGGCCCAAAAAAGTTACTGGGGATGCCCAATACGAACTTTATTGACCCCTCTATAAAAAGTTGCTCCACTCCTGAACCAGTAATGACCAATTTAGAAGGGGTATCTCTACTGTATATTAACACATCTGTTTATACTCTCACCTCTTGGGAATTAAAAGTTTACAAGCACTGAGGTAACAATAGATTACTTTTTTTTTTTCTTTCCCTGTGAATTTTTTCCACCATTTCCATTTTAGTAAGGATTTAAAATTATTGATTTCATTTTTTTTTTCTTTGAGCATTGCTGTGCACACATCTGGGCTGGCTCCACATTATTCTGTGTACCTTTGTATAGGTGGTTCATTAATTAATGTTCTGCAAGCAAGAGAGCTCAACCCACAAATCAAGCAGACACTTCAGTCTGCACTGTTTTAGCTTAGTCTCTTAGTGAGTTCATAAACTAAAACATGGTATTATATACAATATTAATCTTTAAAACAAATTACCTGCAAAATTAAGGCTGAATTTGGTGGGGTCTGCCCTAAAATATGATGACAACAAACAGACCACAGATGCCCAGTTCTCTCGTTGGCAGCTGAATCTTGATGAAATTTATCCCAGTGGCCACAACATTTGCACTGCTCCTGCCAGCTCTGTATTCTCACATGACACAAATACAGGGATTTATGGATTTTGCCAGGCTCCAGGATCTTTACACGTTCGTGAGAGGTAGGACTTAGCTATGGCACTCCAGAAGATGCTGAGTCAAATTCACTAATGCCAGTGAGGAGACAATGGACTTCTAACAAAGAAGAATTTATCCCGTTGTGCTTTTCCAACCCACTTTAACCCCAGAATTTAGAAGAAGGACCAAAAGCTTCACAGCATTTGCAAGTGGTAAAAATTTGCATGGGTGAAACCATGGGGATAACAGAAAATAACTGTGCAGAGCATCTGTACCTGAGAATTGCCCTCTAAGCCAGCACCTCAAAGGGACAGTTGTTGACACTGCAGTTTTAATCACAGAATAAATATTGCATTATTTGCTCTCTGTGTAAGGTCTTCTCTACCTGAAAAATCCATCAGCTCTGTTACCTAACAGGTGTTTTATTTGCCATGCCCCACCCTTTATCTACCACAAGTTTAATACAGATTGTTCTTGCCTGGAGCTCTGTGATGGCTTTGCAACTGCAAACTTTGTATGTTCCACACGCCTGTAACAGTCTTTAGAAAATGTTCTCAGGGCATTTGCATTCATTAGGGAATTTAAATATTCAAGATTTTAAGATATTTCTGATACTGTAAGCTTTGAAAAAATCCTTTGGCTAGAATTTTCTAAATTATCTTTTAATAGGAAAAACATATTTAGATCCCTCTAAACAGCCTAACCCCTCCCTTAGCATTGGGTATTTTTTTTTTTTTTCAGGCTTCTGTCCCTTTTTTGTTAAAGTTTCCTTCTCAGGGGTGTTATGAGAATTAATGCAATGCAGAACGATTTTACAATGGCTGGACAACAGCTGGATTTGTACCAGTCACAAATACACACATGTTTTTCTCTCCTTGTTTCTCTCCTGTATATTCATGCTCTTTTGGAAAATGCCTCCACACATCTTTAAAACAAGGAGATCTTTAAAAGAAAATTATTTTCTTCTCTACCTGCACAGGTTCTCTGCAGGTGTTTCGCCAGTGGTTAATTTGTGACACGCTATGAGGTGCAGCATTAAGCCAAAAATGAACTCCTGACTCTTCTCTATTCCTTTCCAACTGCTTGTTTATTCTGGTTTTGGGAAGATGCTAGGTGTACACAGTAATTCACTTTCCAACTCTAACAATATCATTTTGAATTCAAAAGGGTCTCAATTAGTCATCATTACAGTTTAACAGCCTGAAACACTTCAGTGTTACTAAGTACCTGAGAAAGCAAATTTCTATCTCTTCTCATTTAAGCAATTACACAAACTTTTCAAAAGAAAAGTTAGAAATTTCACAGCAACAGTTGGTTTGAAAATTAAAATTCTCATTGCACTCACTTTCTGTCGCTTCCACATAATGTCAGGGAATTATTTCCAGGATCTTCCCTGTCTGTGCTGAGGATGATGGAAGGCAATGAATGTGCTGTGCAATGTATTTTTCCCTGATTAATGATAAGAAGAGACAAAAGCATCTGTGGATTTTCGCTCTGCTGCGATGCAAAGTCTGGTCTGGTCCGTCTGGAAGTGACTGGAATGTTTTCTTCATTTACACTGAGCTAGTTTTTAATAGGAAATGGCAACCAAATGATCATCATGGCTTTTATGGGCCAGTAGAGCAACCTATTGCATTCCAGTTTTGCTTCAGATCTGTGCAGATGTTCTCACACAGTGGGAGGAAGTTTGTGCAGCAGTGTAACCTCAAATACATGAATTTCAACCTGCCAAGGGAAAAAAAAAACCAACAACCCATCAGTCTAGAAAGATGATACTCAAACTTCAAACAGTAAACACAAATATGCAGTTGTTTGTTTTTTTGTTTGCATGGGAGTGATGGCTGATGGCTTGGGAGTGTGAATAAAAGTTTGAGAGGTGTCTGTTGCAGATTCCTGGAATCTCATTTCAAAATGGTTTATAAAATTAATGCAATCTGTGTTTTATGGTCAGAAACTACAGCATGGCTGTAACTGTTTATGGTTACAACTCAGGGTCTTGGTACAGGCTCAGCATTAAATATGAGCAGGGTCGTTCTTGATACATTTACTGTTTGCAAATTGTGCAAATTGTACTGTCCAAATTGTGTTACAAACAATAACACCACATAAAGCCTGAGTGTTTATCTGGTTGTATGGACAGATTATTATATTCTTAGACTGCAAATTCTTGTTGGTTCACAAGGTGCTCTTCTGGAGGCAGTCAACTTCCTGCAGACCCTTGAGAATATTAATGTCTCACATATATGCACAGAGCATATTCATTCAGTGACAAAATTCTCATTATAAAGGACTGGGGTGCTGAGTGTGTAGTTGCAGGACTGTTCTCTTGGAAGCATCCTCCTTTTAGGGTGCACTTACAGACCAAATTACTGATGGGAAGGAAAAATCTCCCTCCAAGTTCCAAAAAATCATAGCAAAGGGCACGATAATAATGTCACGATGAGTGCTGATTTGAGTGAATGTGGATCCAGCATTTTGTTCCCTGTAAACTCATCAGCTAGAAAAATTACAGCTCCCACATTCATATACTTTAACTCATTCTGTGCTGTTTCACCTCAGACTGAAAACTGGAACTGATTGCTTCTGTATATTCAGGAATCTACGTGACCTTTGTTGTCTCTGAGAACCTCATGGTCTTGCATAGATGTTTTAATGATATCTCTGCAGGATATTAGAAATATCAACTATGGGTCTGAGGTACAGAGGGAAACTGTGGCTTGTCTTCACTGAGTTCCTACATGCTTGATTTATGAGTTGGCACACACACAAAAAATTGTTTAGGCACCATTTAAAAAGAGTTTTTAGGCTGATCCATTGAGTTGGAGTGTTTTGGACTGATAGCAAAATGCTGCTGTCAGGGATACTCAAAATTTCAGCACCTGGAGCTGGAGTAACTCTCTTGAACTCATCACTGTGGGCAGCTCCAGAGGTCTTGATCAGGGCAGTCTCTCTGTCCAGCCATGCTGGTTTGGACAGAACAACGTGGGTCTGTTAAATGAACTTTGCAGTGAAGACAAACCACAACGTAATTTTCCCCAAAAACATTAAAAGAGAAAGCAGCCTGGGTCTTCTGAACCTCACCTGTTTTCTGTCCAGTGTGTGAACTGTGAGCTTATGCACAGACATTGCTGAATGATTTTGTACTGCTGCTAACAGACGAGAATCTGATGTTGCATAATTTTCATTAATGACTAGCATGAATGGGGAAAAAAAAAAAAAAAAACCAACCCCAACAATCCCTCCCCTGATGATTTGTGAAGATTTCCTTTCAACAGTAAATATTATCGCTGATGATGTTAATGAAGACATTAGTTTCACAGCATTTGAAGTACTGAAACACTCCACTGTTAACTAGCCTAGTGGGGTTTATGCTAATGTAAAATATAATAAAGTAGAGGCCACTATCTCTTTAAGCTGAAAGAAAGGAAACTTGTTTCTACTTCCAAGGGATGCCTAGTGTGTGCTTATCTAATTGACTGTGTATTTTGTCTAGGTGTTGAGGGAAAGCTAAGAGAATGAAGGCTCTAAGTCCCCAGTGGAAGCATGATATGGCGATGCGGTGCTGGTGCTGAATTGTTCTCTCTGATGGCTCTATGGGAGTGGATAGCACTGAGTCTTCATTGCTGGGTTTTAGCAGTTGCTGCTGTCTCGGATCAGCATGCCACAAGCCCCTTCGACTGGCTCCTCTCTGATAAGGGACCCTTCCACCGCTCACAGGAATACACAGATTTTGTGGACAGAAGTCGACAGGGATTTAGCACGAGATACAAGATTTACAGGTATGGAGCAAAGGGAAAGCAATTGCAGCGATGCCATCTTTAGAAGTTGTAAATTATCCATAAGGGTTCCCTCAAGGGAAAGGTTCAGCTGTGGGAACGAATCCATAGACACCAAACTCATTGCTGAAATATGTGCAAGGCCACTGTGTGTTATGGAAATGCTGCTTGTGTTGTTTCTGTTTTGTTTGAAGAACTTTTGATAATTGATTTTGTTGCTCTGAAAAACTTTGTTGTTTACTACCCACCTTTACTCTGTCCTGGTGATGTAGTCAAAAATGTGCTGGGGGTTCAAACACAGAGGGGTCACCCTTGATCATGCATCAAATTCAATTGCTTTCCACGTGGCTCATCAAGACTTAAGATGAGGCTTTAAGAATGAAATTGTGGCTCTGCATATGCTGCTGGCAAAACAGACTTCAAGGTACAAAGGAGGGCATTTCAAAAGTGGCTCGAAAATGTTTGATGTGAGTTTATGCCAATGCTTTGAAAAGGGGTGTTGAGTGATAAGAGCCAATGTGAATTTTAACAGAGGTTGCAGGTGTTTGGTCCATTGCAAACCTCTGCATTAGGCTGGCCCAATTCCAGCCAAGAAAAAAAAATGGGGGAGGACTTCAAAAGTACAGATCTGCTTGAGAATTTGGGCCTTGCTGTGAAATTGCTTCAATGATGTGTTTGTAACCTGTGAGTCTCTACTCTGCTCAGCCGTTTGCAAGGGGTGTAACTCAGCAGCATTCAATATTACCAAGGATTTAAGAAGGAAAAGGGGAGTTCAGTCTAAGATGAATGACCTAATGGCAAATAGACAGAAGGGGACAAATGAGAGACCAGGAGGGATGAAAGGCTGGGAAAACAAATCTATAAACGGAGATACTTTTCACTTCAAGTTGTGACAGATCCCTCCCAACAGCCAAAAGAAAGTGGGGCAGCAGGGCAATGCAGGGCAGATTTTTGGCTCCCCTAATAGCTGCCCATCCTACAAACACAGTCTGTGGGAAGGTGTGGGAGGGCACACTGATTTCACTGAAAACCAGGAAGAGCTTGTGCAAACGTCACACACATTTTGGGCTATTATCCCCCAGTGATACCCAGTCCTTTAGAAGAAAGTAAGAGTGATACACACCTCTATGTATATTATATTTAGCTCAGTGTCCAGGGACCTGTGACTAAAGTGCTGGCCTCAGCGTGTAAAGATTTTATTTTTAAGGAGTCTGCTTCATTTTCCTTTCCCAAATACATGCAGTAGAGGGCACTCTGTTGCAGGTCAATTTTGCAGTGGGCTCCTTTGCCATACACAGAGAAATTAAACACATTTTGAAAATAAAGTGTGATTTGGAAATATGCTTGATGAAGTGGCTTGTCTTAACAGAACAGCATTGCCCAATATTTACTGCATTTTAAAAGCCAGCTGTCAGGACCAATAATGTAAAGCCAATAATGCAGAGACTGAGGCAGCATATTTTATTCCCATTATTCTGTATTAGTCAAAACTGAACCGAAATTATCTTGCTAAAACATGAAAGATGGAATTGTATTTCATTTGAGCTCTTACAATCAGGTCCTTGAGAATTTTCCTCCTCTCAGCCATCATTACAGCAACATTGTTAAGTTGCACAGATCTGTAATCACATTGCTAATATTTATTTGGGTTTGTGCATAGGTTTCAATTGACTTTAATTTACACAATCCCACAGAAAATGTTTCTCATATTTAGTTCAATTTTCTCCCTATTCCCCTCAAGTAATGAGCCAGGAAGGCAAAAGAAGCACAAGCTGTACTCTTTTTTTTTTATTATTTTTTTTATTTAACCCTCCAAAACCAAATCTTATTGTAAAGTTTCCTGGTAAAATATGGTCCCATTAGTGAGCAGTGCAGAACAGCGTGACCTTGTTACAAGCCACACGCTGTAAATTCAATCCCTGTTGCTTTCCTATGAGCTTTCCCAGGCTGTAGGACTTGGAGCTCCTAATTGTCTGTTCATTCCCTCACCTGTCTCTTTCCTGATGGGAACGATCCCTCGGGGACAGGTCCTTATTTGAAGGGAGGGGCAAGGAGGAGGAAAGCACCTTCCTGCATGGACTCAGCTGCATCAACAAGGACAAAAGGTGCTAAGAGAGCCCCTGCAGCCCCTGAGATCTTCACTTCAGCCCTTGAACCACGCACCTGAGACCTGATAGGACTAAGGGAAGTCTCCTTCCTTCATTTTAGATCCATGCCAGGTCAAAATCCATGGGGCTGAGCACGAGTGGGGTGAGGGACTCCAGGGGATTGTGTCCCATTTGAACCCTTCCTGGCAGGGTGTTGGTGGCACAGTGGGGTCAGACAGAAAAGGACTGAAGACCCTTTTTTTTTTAATGACATGAAATAGGCTACCTGAAGGTGGACCTCTCTTCTGGGGAAAGGGCTGTCTCCAGAAGGACTGATGGGGCTTGGAACAGCCACAGCTCTCCTCCTGTGTCTCCAGACCGACAGCACCCAAGCCTTACACAAGAGATGACCATCAAAAAAACCCCCATCGAGTCCTGCTGCCCATGGGAACCAACTTAGGGTGACCAAGGTCACACTGGGACTGTTTGTCTACAACTAACAGGAACTAAACGGCCTTAATAAAAATAAAATATTCCATGTTGTAGTTTAAGGTGTGTAGCAGGAGATTTCAGCACGAGAGTGCTGTCTGATTTTTGCTTTCCAGCAATGGAACAATTATTCAGTGACTAGGATGGTATTTTGATTTCCCTTCCATTTGCAGTCTCAGGAGAGGCAGCTAACGATGAAGAAAAAGAAAAAAAAAATCTCAATGGAATCGGTAATATCCCAAAGATTTTACTTCATTCCCTCATCAATAACATTCTCTGCTTTAATCAAAAACATTTTAAAAAGCAGAGAACACATGTTGTTCTGCTTTTGGTTGTACCAGGCAATGCATTTTTCTGTAAATACTCAAGTTACAGGTACAAAGGCCTTTGTCTTGTACCACTGTTTGACACTGGTTTGAAAGGGATCAAGGTCACACACTGAAGGCCCATGAAAGATATAGAATGATTAAAATCAGATAATAGGACAGAGAACTGGAAAAGCACCCAGTAGAGAGAATAACAAAGAGTATTAAAATGGAGCTTGCTTGAAGGAAACATTGTCATTATTTCTCAGCTATTGAGTAAAACAATGTTGTGCTAATTCTTCTATTTCTGTCACTTGCGTGGCAGGAGACAGACTGATTTTTAAAGTTTAATTTCACATATGGCAATTGTTTTTAATAATACTCAGTAGGCTTACTTTTTTCAGTTCTTGTTTTACATAACCTGTTTCCATTTATAATAGATGTAGTCAAACTTTTAGCCTAAAAGAAGAAAATTGATCACTCCATGGGCTGTGTGCCAGCATTTCTATTTTCATGGAATCCCAGACTGGTTTGTGCTTGAAGGGACCTTAAATATCACCCACTTCCCACGGGCAGGGACAGCTTCAACCAGCCCAGGCTGCTCCAAGCCCCGGCCAGCCTGGCCTTGGTCACTTCCAGGGATCCAGGGGCAGCCACAGCTTCTCTGGGCACCCTGTGCCAGGGACTCCCCACCCTCAAAGGGAAAAATATCCAACCTAAATTTACCCTTTTTCAGTTTAAAGCCAAGCTCTCTGTTCGTATGTCAGTGAGGCAAAAAGCAACTACTTTGTATGCATACCCCCTGGCCACTGTAAACCAGTGTTCATCTGACCATGAATCTGCTAGAAATTGTAGGGATGAAGCCAAAGATTTGCAACAAGGAACACACTGATTAACCGAGCCCAATTTCTAATGAGGGGTCTTAACTTCAGCATATTTTTTTAAGCATAAAAGTTACGCATTCTAAAAATCTCCATATCTGGCTTTTGTAGCATAAAATGACCCTGAGATAAAACCAACTGGTGCATCGATTGTGGGAATGCTCCAGTAGGAAAATCATCTGCTACCCATGTTTTATTCTATCCATTAAAGTCCTGTTATGTTCATGGGCAAACAAGCTGACTCTTCCCAAGGCCAGGAGTTTTCGGTGTTACAGGACAGAGCTGAAACAGACAAATATGAAAAAAATGTTTTAATCTGGTATTGCAGAACACTAAATAATTACAAGTGGTGTTTTTGACATTGTTATAAGTTGGAAAAGGTGGGCTGGTTGTGTTGATTACGTGGCAGGGTTCTATTGCCCCTAATGCTTCAAAGGGAATGCCCTCCTCCAGAAAATTTGATAATTGCCACAGTTTTTGGTGGTATTCATCATCACTGATCTGTGAAGAAAAACACCAAAAAAGCACCTGGATGGCTGCTGAAAGCCTCTAGATTCATGGGAATGCTATGTCAATATTTCATGGAAGGTGGCTCCTGTGGTTAGCATCAAAAAGTATTTTGGCAAGGAAAACCAAGTTTATAATTTGTTATTTAATACACAAAGGGAGGGCTGTGCCTCTTATGCAAATCAGCTACCCAGACAAAGGAATTTAAATCCAAACAGAATGAGATGAGAGGTTACCAGGATGGAAAGAGTGATTGTGAAATTATGCAAAGAACCTACATTGTATCAGAAGAGGTAATTTCTACAGAGATAGGGAAGTATTCATGCTATCAAACAAGGTCTTGGGGAAATCTCCTCAGGGATACTGTGGAGTTTTGTTGAAGCAAAATGATTTAAAACCTGAAACAGATGTGAAAAATCAGGGGAAGAAAGAGCCACATTCTTTCTTTTAAGGTGGAAATACTTGGCAATACTTAGGGGGAAAAAAAGGAAAGAGTTGAAAGAGGATATGATTCCTGTCAACAGAACACATATTATAAAGTGAGATGAGCTATCTAAACCAAAAGCCATCATCGTCTTAAAACCAAATTGGTATAAACAGGCAATGAATAAATTTTGGGTTGTTTCTTTAGAAAGGTTCCTAATCATTAAAGAAACTCTGGGACATACAAACTTACAGAACCTTCCCAATCCTATGACTAGGAGGAAAGGGTTATAAGATGTGATGCAAATGAAAGTAGGTGAAATTTTAGTGACCACTGACATCCCTTTGGGGCAGCTACACCTAACAAGTGTCCAGCACTACTCTGCAAAAGGGAAAAAAAAAGTAATCTGGGGAAGTGAGTAGCTCTTGACAGCAAGGTATTCATGTGGCTTAATAAGATCCCTTTAGAGGTGTTTTTTGTGCTCATGAACAGCTATAAAAATAGAAGCATTGGAAAATAATGCTATCAGTTTAAAGATAAGAACACACTGGGTTCCTCTCCTGTGTTCTGAATCCTCTGGTGACTGAACCCACTGGGCAAAGTGAGCAAGACTCAAGACTGAGACAGAACACTCATTAATATGTTTCAGCTCCCAAGTGTGAACTTAAGTAAGGCCAACACTAGTTGGTTTTGTCATTTTTTCATTCCTTATCAAAATATTTTAGCCCACGGTTCTCACCAGACTTCTTGACACATGTGACAGGCAGTGTTAATAAAACCCTAGGGGGTTCAGTTGTGCAGGTACACAATATGCCCTGAATTATAGTTTTCACTCCAACGTATGGTCTGGAATAACATTTCCTTGTGCTCTTCCTGAGGCTGATTTGAACAGATTCATTTGGAATTTCCAAGCATGGAGAAGAACTAAAAAAGGTCTTCCAACAATGGTTTCAATAGAAGTGTTTTGTGGAGATGTGTGACACCACACCTTTTGAATGTCTAAGGGGATGATTTCTTGGTGCTGCTGTTTCCTGTACATTTTGACCACACTCTAGAAATCAGCATCACTGGCATTTTTCTGCAAGTCCCCATTAGGTGCTGATCAATTATTGGAGCTGTTGCTTTTTTTCCAGTAAAGCCGTTTCTTGGGAAATCAAAATGGCAAGTTTAATTTTGGATTGTGATACACTTTAACAGCCTCTCTTATTCTAGTCAGCTGGGCATGAAAAGTCATGACACCAGTTAAATAACTGGGTTTGGTGAAACTGCTTGAATAAGGACATACCTGAGCAAAATTAAAGCTTTAGATGACCACATTTCCTGGTCTAGCAACACCCGTCCTCCAAAATTGTTGAATTTCCATCCCTTTGTCCCAGATGCAAATCCCTTTCATAGGAAAGCTTTTTTGTTTTAATTTTAGAGCCTAATCACATATCAGGTCATGATGCTTTACAATTAGCAATTCCTGTTATCAGTATTATGTTAGTTTCTTGCTCGTTACCTAGGGGGATTCTCTGGAGGGTATGTGCTTGTGAAAAGGTGGAAATAAAGGAAGAGAAAATTCAAACTGAGAAGCCATGCATACATAACAGAAAACTTAAGAACACTGTTTTCAGATGAGTTATAACCAGAGCCTAGCTTAGTTTAGCCAGAATATTAAGGGATTGACAAATCCTTAGGCTGGAGGTTCACAAAGGTGAAGGAGGGTTTGGATGTCTCCAAAAGCACTGGGAGAACCAGGGGGCTCCTCAGATGGATCCCAGAGACATGAGAGGTGCAGAAGATAAAGGCTGGACACTTGTTTAGGTCTGTGCTCACAATCCCAGTTGTGTAAAATATTCCCAGCTGGGAAACATCTCCATGTGCATGGATAAATTATATTTTCATGGGCAATAATGAAAGAGTCTGAGCTCTTGTGAGTATTTGTGGCCCAGGAAAAGGGCAGACAGAAATGAGGGCTCAGAGGTAGACAGGAAGATAGGTAGGCAGTTCTGATTCCCAAAATGACCCCGTCTTTCCAGCTCTCTTACATCTGTGAGCCAGCACAGCAGAGAAGTCATCTGGTCTGGGTAAAGGAAAGCAAGCACTTTTTACTCAAGAACAAAGGAGAAATCAAGTTCAATTTCGAGAATGATCAACAAAGGAGAAATCAAGTTCAATTTCGAGAATGATCCACAATATCAGCCCTCAATCTACTTTTGGGAAAAGGGAAAAAAGGCTGCATCCCTGGAAGTGCCCAAGGCCAGGCTGGACAGGGCTTGGAGCAGCCTGGGGTAGTGGAAGGTGTCCCTGCTTGTGGCAGGGAGTGGAACAAGATGGGCTTTGAGGTCCCCTCCCACCAAAACCCCTCTGGAAGTCTGTGAAAAGCATGAAGAAACCGTGCACTTTTAAGTGATTCTGGCTTCCCACAGAATCTTGCAGAAGGCTCGGAATACCACAAGTGATTTATCAGAGAGCCCAATTCTACAGAGATCAAAGGCCTCTCAGGTGCTGTGCCAGGGCTCACACTCAGACCTACCCTGTACCCCCTCACTCCTCTTGGCTGGCTCGGTATCAGCCTCCTGGGTTTGGAAGCAAGGTGGAGTTTCTCTTGGAGAGATACAGGAGCACTGGGCAGGGTGCTGGAGAACAGTGCTGGCTGTGCCAGCAGGATTAGGAGCGTTCTCAGGAGTCAGCTTGACAAGAACACAGGCGTGTTTCAGCTTGGCAACAAAGGAAAATATTGATGCCAAGACTGCCTTCTGTATATTATTTTTTTTTCTCAATACACTGCAGGAGTCTGTGTTTTGACAATGTCTCTTTGTATTTCTCCTTATTTTTTCAGTATGTTTAATCAAAGATCCTAAAGAAACTCAAAAGGCAAGGAGAAGAGCAAATCTTATTTTTTGTAAACACTATTATAATCCATTTCTAGAATATACCCTCTTTCAAAATCTAATATTTTAAGGATAATTATTAGATCAAACCTCCTACTGATATGTTTCCCAAGAACAAAGAACATTTATTTAGAGAATATGGTGTGTCATCATTTCAGTTAGTGAGTTCATGAATCATTCAAGTTGCCCTAAAAAAATTAGTATAATAGAGGCTGTAACTTAATGGTTTCATGCAATCACTGAAGTAGTGTAAAAGCTGTTTAACACTAATAACAGATACATTCTTCAGTCAGCAGGGTGGTCTGTCACGATTTTGCGCATGAAATCAGGTCATTTTCATTAATTCTTTGAAGATTTTTTGTTAGTTTGGTCTTTGTTCTTTCGTTTGCCCTTCCTTTTTTCATTTTTGTTTCAGTATCCCTGCTGGCACTGCCAGTGATGTTCAAGACATAGAGGGTATTAAACGCTGATGACTTTCATAAAGGAGCAAACAATTACCAAAGCTTCTTTTAGTTACTAAAGAAAAAAAGGGATTTTTTTTTTTTTTAATTTCCTGAATCAAGTTCCCTGTGGTTTTGTTCTAACCCCCATGTTGTTGTTTTCTCTCACTGCTGCTAGGGCAGTGGCTGTCTCCAAAGAGAATGGCTTTCAGGTTTTCCTTTTCAGCCATACCTTAAGTTTATATGGGCGGCCTGTTATACCCCACACAGAGAGAAATGACTGAGCAGCACAGAAACCTCCTCTGTATGAAGAGCCAGGGGTATTGATTGGAATGTGTGGCTCTTTGTACAGAAGGGCATTCGTGCCTTTTCCACACAGAAAAAGAACAACTGACACCGAATGTGCTCGCTCACGGATTCTTGTCATTTCTTCTAGCGCCGTTAAGTTAAGGTCGTGGTCAATATCTCTGAATCCAAATCTTAGTTGTGCTCCAGCTTGGATTGATTGATTCTACAGGTTTTCACAGTCATTATGATGACTATGAATGTGGGGTTTTTTTTTCGTTTTTTTTTTTTTTTTGTAGCTACAGATTCATTCCAGCAGAGACCCTTGTGAAGAAAAGCAATACTTCAAAATAATGTCTTGTTGCTCAATTCTGCCCAGAATCCCAATAGGATTGTTATGGATAACAGTGTTCTTAAGGTCATTAATGGCTCTGTATCTCAATTCGTCTTCTGATACTCTCAATTTCTACCTTACTTATGCAGCTTGAGAAGAGAAGATATTGTTACTGACCAGACAATTTGATATATACAGAGCTCTGCAAAATGCACATGCAGAGCCCACCAGCAACTTAGGAGTTGTGTATGCAGGTCTCGCGTGCATCCAAGAGATAGAATCTGGCTTTGAGGAGTGAATGCTAATTTCTCAAGGGAAAAGCACATACAGAGGTTTTGACTTACATGAGTAACATAATTTAAAATCAAAACAGAACAGACACTCCACCAAATATTCAGAAAGCTAGCAGAATCTGAGACCTGAGGAAATCTAATTGATTAATCTAAAATAAATGTTTGCGTTTTAGCTAATTCTGAACTATATTCTTACAGTTCTTGAACTATAACTAATTTAGATTTCTTACGGATATCCTGACTTCTAGCAGTAGGATTGGATGCTTTACTAGGAACTCAAAAGCAATATCATCTTTGCTTCTTGATAAATATGCTCTAATAATAAAAAGTAAACAAAGACATCGCTTTATTATCAAGTCACAACTAATTGTATTTTATTTAAACTACACCTTTAGTCATTTACATAAAATACTGGCTACAGATTATAATAATAATACTGAAGGCTAAACCTCACACAGCATAAACAATCTGATAATTTGCATTAATGAGGAGAATGTAGCCTTTTCTCTACATTTCATGTACTTAACCATGCAAAATAAATTTAAAAAATAATTAGTAAGTTTAAGTAGTTAAAAATGAAGGACCTTTAGTGAGGTATCTTGTTATGAAGAACTGTTCACCTCCATTTTCCTTTTATAAAACAAACACTCAGCTGGTGATGCTCAAGTGGTTGTGACTGAAAGAAAAACTGGGGGTGAGATTGAGCTGTGTAGGGGGTTCCTGAGTTAGGAACCCACTCCAGAAGCCCTTGGGAGCTACTTGACTCCCTTGAAGGCAGAATGGCACTGCAGAAAGTCCTCAACAAATCAGAGATGGGCAATCACCAACCATCTGGACTTTAACACAGAAGGTGCTGCCCTTGGGACAGGGCAGCCTTGGCTGACCAGGGACAGGACTCATGGGAATGGCCTGGAGCTGTGTCAGGGGAGGTTTAGGTTTGATATCAGGAAATAGTTCTTCCCCCAGAGGGTGCTGGGGCACTGAACAGGCTCCCCAGGGAATGGGCATGGCTCCAAGGCTGCCAAGGCTCCCCAAGGAGCATTTGGACAGCGCTCTCAGGGCCAGGGTGGGATTGTTGGGGTGCCCTGTGCAGGGCCTGGAGTTGGACTCGATCCTTGTGGGTCCCTTCCAAACTTGCAGATTCTGTGATTCTTTTGCTTTCAGTAGCAAATCACAAGGCTTGACAGATTAGAATAACTGGAAAACATGTAGAATGTGGTGCTTGTTAATTTCCAGATGTCTAGGACCCAAATGTTGGTGATTACTGTGAGAATGAATCGGTGTGAATATGCACACATGTGCTTATATATATTCATGAGTGTATATTTCATGTGTGTGCATGTGTGTGTTTTTAGAGATATCTGTATATACACATATATAAATAAAAATGTGGATATGGATGAGTTAAATGAATTAGCTTAGTGATTCATCTTTTTTTGCAGTGAGAAGAACACTGTTCATTAGAAAGAAAAGCTTGTATCCTCTGCAGTCTGGTGTCTGAATAGGAGCCTTTGGCCAAGACATTAATGAAGTTTGCTATGGACACTTGCTCATGAATCAGACATCCAGAAAATCTTTGTAACCCTGGCAGTGCCAAAAGATCTTTCCTGATTAGATCCTTGCATTAAAATGCCTATGGCAGAAACATTCTGTCAGATGCTGCTGGATTTTCTCGTGCTTTCGGTCAACGCTACATTATGCCTTAAACTTATCCATTAAATTTTATCTGTGGCTGCAAAAGAAGACTTCTGAGAATCTGTAGCTGAAACACATTAGCATGAAACTTCTTTTTCATACAGGGGCTACTATGATTTAGCTCCATTTTTTTCTCTGACTTTCCATACGATTCTGGATATAGTTAATGAAATTAACCTTGACAATACAGAAAAAAAATAGACATGTATGTGGCTACAGAAGCTCTTCATTTAAACCTCAGTTTTCCATAGATTACTTGTGTGATAATGTCATGGGAAATTCATATGCTGTAGATTTTCCACCTGTATCTTCATTTCTGGATCCACTGTGTGCTCATGTGTTGGCAGGGCTAAGAGCTGCCAATATATGTTTAATAAATATCCCAAGTGGTGCACAGCTCCAAACTTCCAAAGAGTCTGAAAGCAGCTGGTGCTGAGTTCAGTGCCTGGGCTGAGTGGCCAAGTTGTGACTAACAGCAGTGCGAGTACAGCTCAAAACCTGGATCCTGACCCATCATTCCACATGCTTCTCCAGAGGCTCCTTAGCCTCTCTTTCATTAGCAATTCCCACAAAATTCCTTTAAGGACTGCTTTGTTGCTTAGACACCTTTGCCATTTTTCTTTTTGGTTTTTTTTGTTGTGTTTTTTT
>VXAC01006002.1:37269-90319 GCA_013399225.1 Rhipidura dahli
TTTTTTTTTTTTTTTGTTTGGGTTTTTTTTAATTTTAGTTGCCTTCAAAAATTGGTTTTCCTTCTAGTAGAACTATTTCTCATGAGGTTCACTTCAAAGGTACATCTGTTCACTTAGGATTTTGCAGTGATGGTCATTTTCCCATTCAGTGAGATTGGTAGAATATGAATAACTTAAAAAGGAATTTTAACCATAGTCATTCATTGGAACTTAGAGATAATTAACAAGAGCATTTAAACTTAAAATGTTGTGAAGTAGGACATTAAAATGAAAGAAAAAGAATTGTGCTTCTACTTTAAAAAAAATGTTCATATACCAATTCTATATTTATGGGGAGGCAAAATTAGATATGCAATTTATAAATGACACTTATTTCACTCTCTTTCTCTTGTGTTTACAGTTCAACCATGAGAATTCCAAACCATGAGTGGGTTTGTAAGATGCTATATGGCTGTTGACAGCAATAAAACAGTCTTCATGTAGTATTTATGCTAAAAAAAGTGGGGTTTGGCAAGTTTCTACACCACAAAAACTGAGGTCACTAAATCAGCTTAAATCTTTAGAATTTCCTATATTTCCTATATATCTTATATATATATATATATATATGCTGATATGCATGAGTTAACATTCCTCTCTCCCTCAGAAGCATTAGTTCTGTCATAGTAACTGGAATAAAACGGTAGGGAAAGGTCAATTTTAGTTAAGTAAACTTGGCAACACCTCAGAATTTAGTCAGGGAACAGAACCTTTGAGAGAGGGTAGGGTGGAACAGAGAAAGGTGCACCTACACGTCACCAAATGAATTTGTGTCTGATAGCTCTGTGTGAACAGCGTTGCACCTGAGGTGAGGTGGTTTCATCCTTGTGATTTATGCACTTCCCAGCTTTGAAAAAAACCTTGTCACTGTTGTATTGCGGATGCGTAGCAAAACCACGAGTCCAGGATCAGTAGAAAAGGTGGCAAAGCCCCCGTTTAATGGCTTTTTTTCCCAAAGTTTTTATATGTTAGTTCACAAGAGTGAGTTAAATGGCATAAAGTAATTGGTACTCTGGCCATCCACCCCTCGAGGGGGTTGGCCCAATTCTAAGACATCTGTTCCCAAGTGTTTTTCTACTTGAAACAAAAACAAATGACAGCTGTGGATCTTGATAAAACTGCTAACTTTGTTTTGGTTAGCTTGCATGGGAAAGACAGAGTTCTCACAAAATGCTAGAGAGCTGAAGAAATTCACTGCTAAAGCCCTTTCAGCATCTACAAACCTTGTGCTTTGCATCTCTGTTGTGATGTGGGAGCATCCTGAAACGTGCTAACAAATCAGTATTTTCAGAAGGAGCTAGCCTGGCAAGAAGCATCCCTTAAAGCCAGAAAACAGAAGAAGATGATGGTAACAATCCCACAAGTGGAAAGGTCATTGAAGCCATTGCTGGCTAACACTACCTGCTGAGTGCAGGGAGAGGAAAGTGGCTCCAGCTTAACACCCACAGGGAAAATCTGGGGAGCCAGCTGTTCTTTGAGTGCCAGATTGGATATAGATGGCTTTTCCACAACTTCCTGTCCCCTGCTTGCTGGCTGGGTCTGGCTGCAGCTTACCTTGCAGTCAAAGCATTTGTAAGATTTGTTTTGGCACTCACATTAAACTCTGCAGGGGTATATCTGGGTGTGCCGTTTGGGATAACATTGTTTGGCCCACTATGACGTGTGGCCATCAAATGTGAAAATAGTTTTAAAGTGGTTTGTGGCTTAATATGTCTAGAAATGAGTGAAACTCATTTGAGGATGTGCAGTAAGTTCAGAAGTAGGTACACTCATCTGCCTGTAAGACCTCCCTATACCTTTAACACCTGCTACCAAAATGCTGATGCATGACTGCCACTTTTTAGAGAAACCAGGTTAAGTCAAATTTAGAATCAGACTACATGGGAAAGGTGGTGTTCTTGACTGGTGAGGACCACTAATGCCACTGACTTCAAAAAGCACCACAGAATCATAAAAATCACAGAATGGTTTGGGTTGGAAGAATCTCCAAGTCTATCCCATTCCACCCCCTGCCATGGGCAGGGACACGTTCCACCAGCCCAGGGTGCTCCAAGCCCCATCCAGCCTGGCCTTGGACACTGCCAGGGATCCAGGGGCAGCCACAGCTGCTCTGGGCACCCTGTGCCAGGGCCTTGCCACCCTCACAGGGAAGGATTTCCTTTTAATGTCTAATCTAAACCTACTCTCTTTCAGGAGCTGGGACATTTGGGGGACATTTGTATTCTTGACAAGTAATGTCACAGCTGCATCGACTGAACTTTTTTTTTTTTACATATACAGCTCTAAATCTTCCCCCCTGCCCCCCTCAAAAAAAGACAGATTTATTTCTGTTCAGAGAAATGAAACAGAAATTTAGTGATATCTCATCATTTTTGCTCTAGGGATAGTCTGATGACCTATGGTGCACAGGCACTTGTAACAGCACTATAAACAGCTCACAGAAGCAGATTACAAAGTACACAGGGCTTTATGTTTGGTAAGAACCTCTCTATTAAAGTTTGAGGCATTGGATATTGTATCCAAAATTCATATTTTATTTTACTATTTGCTCATGGAAAAATATCACTGTTACACTCCATGTTGCTGCTGGGATGTACTGCATTCATGGAATCATTTGCTCTCGCCAAATCAAAGCAACAAGGTCTTTTCTCCCTTTAGCCTTTTCTCATGAGACCCCAGCTGGCACTGGGGTCCTCAGCATGAGAAAGACATGAATCTGCTGGAGCTGGTCCAGAGGAGGCCACAGAGATCCCTCTGCTCGGGAGCCAGGCTGGGAGAGCGGGGGGGGGGTTCACCTGGAGAAGAGAAGGTTGTGGGGGACCTCAGAGCCCCTTGCAGTGCCTAAAGAGGCTCCAGGAGAGCTGCAGATGGACTTTGGAGTGACAGGACAAGGGGGAATGGTTTCTCAATGCCACAGGGCAGAGTTAGATGGGATATAGGGAAGAAATTGTTTTCTGTAAGGCCCTGGCACAGGGTGCCCAGAGAAGCTGTGGCTGCCCCTGGATCCCTGGAAGTGTCCAAGGACAGGTTGGATGGGGCTTGCAGCAGCCTGGGACAGTGGAAGGTGTCCCTGCCCATGGCATGGGGTGGGACTGGATGAGCTTTAAAGGTTTTCCAACCCAAACCATTCTGTGATTTTTTTGATTCTCAGAAAGAACGCAAGAAGCTGGGGAGGCTTAATTATTCAGGCAATCAGACAATATCACCAGTTTTCCTCTGTACATTTACTTCTAATCAGTGTAGTCCTCCACAGTTTATTATTTCATGGCACGTATCACTGAATATCTCACCTGTCTGGTCTTAGCAAAATGCTCTGTGGAAGGTGGCCTACAACATATAACTCAGAATCAAAGCAGTCCCTACGTTTTCTGCTTGCTGAGTTAAATTACCCACCTGCCACAAGGTTGGGTGATACCTTTAAGTCAATGCTGAAAAACTAAGAAATTATTGAAATGAATGACTTCACATTACAAATGCCTCAGGCAAAGACACTCATATTATTTACCCTTTGGCTGTTACCAAAATAAGAATCAGGAATCATTCTATCTCTGTAACAACATTATGCAAAAATGACATGACCTGTGAATTAGTCTTGAAGGGCATTAAACTATCTCAGATGAAGTAATCCCCTTCTAGTTAAAGCAGGGGGGCTAAACTGACAGACTACAGAAATTTCTGGGTCTAGACTAGCATGAAATGGTGTGTTGATCTCCATTGTAAATTGACAGGCATACACAGAGGGAAATAAATAAAAGTATAAATGTGTCCACTGTGGCCTTGATGCTGAGACTAATCCAGCAAAAGGATTAGGATTTGGGATTTATTTAACTCCTTTCTAACATAAAGAGTGATGATGTTTTTGTCACTGATAGCAAATGGTGGCATTTGGAACAGTGGTACAGAGATTTAATTCCCGTGCTGTGAAATGAGGAGCAGTCATGCTCCTCACAGGCAGAAGCAGAAGGTGAAGGCAGAAGCCTTCACAACCAGTGTGTGTTCAGGGACTGTACATTTATTTTCTATGAGATCAACTACTACTGAGTGCAGTAGAAAAATGTTGAGGTGCTAGAGGGTTGGAAGGTCCTGCAGAGGGGCCCAGACAGGCGGGATGGATGGGCCAACACCAGTGGTGTGAGGGTCAGCAAGGCCAAGTGCCAGATCCCTAAACTTTGTCCACAATAACCCCCTGCAGCTCCAGGCTGGAAAGTTGGAAGAGGTCCTGGGAGTGCTGGGGACAGAGGCTGGACAGGAGCCCTTTTATGATGATATTATTTCCCCAAGATATTTCCAGGTTGGTTGAACACCTTTTTCACACCAAACAAAATTTTAAAACACCAGTTTCTCTGAAGTCAATGACATAATTAACTGTTTACTAAAAAGAAGTAAAACTTTGAGAATATGTGTGAGTACATGTGTGCAGATTTGGGAACCCGTCTTGAGGCAGAGAGGATGTTAGACACACACACTGTGTTCCCTCTGAAATAATTTGTAGTAATTTCTAGTTTCAGACATTTTTAAACACTGGTAAGATTAAACGAGCGGTTTCACCTCCTTTTTATCATTTTTTTTCTAATGTGCTCATGTCATGCTGTGTAAGTTTTGTCCACGGTGATGGTATTTGTGAAAGGATCAAGTTTATTCTGTATCTCCTTCCACTCTGGTGCCAGGTGTATTTGATGGTACGAGATGATGTTTTTAATTTCAAATCTGGCAAAGCACAGAGTAACACATTCCTTGCTGTCTGATAATACCCTGAAAGTGGAGTTCATCTTTGTTGTTTTACTGCAATGCTTGTTCCCACTTTTTTTTTTTTAATTATGTTTTATTTTAATTTTATTTTATTTTAATTTCCCCCCGTGCTATGGCCATCCCACAGTTGCGGTTTGCAATGGGAAAAGTGATTGAATATTACAGGATGGAAACTGTCCAGTTCTGCTTTTGGAGAAGTTAGTCAGATGTGTCAGATGAATACCATAAATTCTGATTTTCCAGTTATGTACTTAACTGGTTTTGTAGGATGGGTGCTACTCAAGTGTGAAATATTCTTGTATCTCACTGCTAAAGCACATGGCATTTTACATTTTCACATGCTTTGATTTCATGATAAAGTACTAATAAATGTAAGGCAGCAAAGCTGTGGTTTTTGTATTAGTCACTAATAGAAAGTGGCCCATATAATTTTTCCTATATGCTAAGCCACCTCTTGCTGTCAATATAGACACAATTCACCAATCAGCAGCAATGAAAGCTCTTTAATTGCGTATTTTTGTTGCAAATATTTCTGAGTAAGCATGTCCAAAGTATAAAAAGCACAATTAAAATCTGTAATTCAACTGTCTGGGTCCATTGATAGAAATACAGCCACATTTTAAATGAGCTTTAACAGTTTAATAGCTCTGTGCTTCAAAGAAAAGTAGATTAATACAAATAGCCTGCAAGGAAAGATAAAGGTTCAGATCTCAGCAATCTGTAAAACTTTGCATTTCTATGGAATCCAATTTCAGGCTGCACAAATAAAGTTAAGAGGATGAGTAAACTTACTGCACAGAATATTTTGTTATCCTCACTATTGTTGCTCACTGAATTGAATTTGATCATTCTGCTGAAGTTCCGTTTTTGCTTCCTATTCCTCATGACACGGATATGTTCTGTCTTTGATGTTCTCTAAATGTCATTGAGGCTAATGCCATATCAATTAAATGTGCTGTTTAAGGACTATTTTTTTTCACTAGTCAATCACTGACATTTTCTATATGGCTTAGCATCAGCATTCAGAAACAAGATTTTAAAAAGAACCTCACATTTTCAAAAGAACCTCACATTTTCAAAAGGCTTTAGTCCTTGGTGTGACATTTGTTTATTTAGGTACCTAAGGATGGTAATTGCTCTGCTGAAGAAGATGGCTTACCAGTCTCATATTAACTAGGATGGTTCCACTGTCATCAGTGGAAAATTGTGTGAGTAGTTGATGTGTGTAACAGAATTTTCCCTCCTGGTTTGGTTTAGTAGGTTCAGGTCCTGACTGCAAAAAACTTTGGGGGAGAGAATGAAAGAGGAACAAAATAAATAATGATGTGAGGCTGTAAAAATATAAGCAAAAAGCTCAGTCTGACAGGAGGAAAGCTGGAGGGTTTTGGGAATTAGAGGGGTTAAACACATGGGACTGAATTACTTACAGGAGGTGGCAAAGTTCTGTGGATTTGATGATGGGGTAGCAGGAAGGGTGTTTGCAGAACAACAGGGCGGTGAAATTCCAAGGTTCTTAAACAGAGGTGAGGGAAAATTTACAGGTGGTAAGTTCAGACAACAGATCTACAATTGTATTCAAAAGGTTTCTTGCTGTACATTTTTTTTTTCTTTTGCATAATATGAAGTGTATTGGTTCAACTCAATTTTATATCACGTATGTCATCTTAATTTTAAATCCTTTATGTCATCCTGCCTGAAGTAAATTTTGCCACCTGGTTGTGGTGCTGGATGACACTGTAACTCTCACCTAAACCCAAACAGCTCAGCTTTCTTTTATAAGTTGCTAAAATGTAACTTTCTGTGTTGCCAGTACCCAATTTTTGCCATAGAATTGGGACACAGCATTCCCCTCCCCCTTTCCTAGGCCTCTGAACCCTTGGTGTTGGCCTCTGACAGTGGCATGGGCAGTGATGATGCACTTGGCTTACTTGCAAAGAGATTTCTTGACCCAATATCAGGGGAGGAAGAAAGCAGAATTCCTGTTCCTATTCTGGTTTCTAATGGCATACCCTACATTTGAGCAGCTGGAATTGTAAATTAACTGTTTTCAAAGTTATTAATTCATAGTTATTACAGGTTCTGTTATTTTTTTACATATCATCTGTAATAGGTGTTACATTTTGTACTTGGTTTATTTTAAAAACCCCAGTCCAACAACAAAATCACACGTGTGATAATGTGTTTGTTTCCTTACTTTCTTTCGGGGATTGTTTTGTTTTTCTTTTTCACTCAAACATTCTGGACCGGTCAAGAAATATTTTGGAGAGGAGAAAAACATGTTGGCTGAAATTTTGCTGTTGTCTACTTACCAAGCCTGTGCTTCCTTTGGTTCCGTGTTACAGATGGACCTCAGGAAAAATTTCTTCACTGAAAGGGTTGTAAAGTGTTGAAACAGGCTGCTCAGGGAAATGGGGGAGTCATCATCCCTGGAAGGGTTCAAAAAAGGCTACATGTGGCACTTAGAGATATGGTTTAGTGGTGGGCCTGTCAGTGTTATCTTAATGGTTGGACTTGATGATTTTAGAGGGTTTTTCCAACCTTAATTGTTCCAGGATTCTATGATGCTGTATTTTAGGGGCTGTACTCTGTAATGCATCCTGTACCAAGGGGGTAGGGAGCATCCTGCACGGACAGTGCAGGGAACAGTCCTGCACCTCCTGCTCTACTCCTTAGAAGGAATTGGAATTGGTGGGAAAGAGGGATTAAAACCCCCCAAGGATAATGGCAGCAAAAAGACAGAGTAACAATCTCTTCTATGCACGTCTGTGAATATGTGTTCAGATGGGGATTGCTGAGGCTTTGGGTTCTTGGCAAATGGGTTCTAGAGCTGGATTCAGCTGTGTTAGCTGTAGAGGGGACTGTGGATAACCTGATTGGAGATCTCACAGTAAAATATCCTCGTATGGTGTATTTTTTGTCTTCTGATTGGGTGTCATTGTCACTGAAAAGTTGATCTCTGTCCTTTCACTGAGTGAATTAGGCTATTCCTAGCATGGATGTTCATCTGTAAGTTAGAGTAGAGATGAATTCGTGGCACAGCTGAATAACTGGGTGCATTAATGGCAGATTTGTGGGTTGCCTGACACTGGAGCACAAGCAGATATGAGGAAACCTGTCCTCCTCTGAACAAGATGTGTCTCGTAAGGCCAATGTGGGCTGTAAAGAAAGTGCTCTGCCAACATGCAATGCCTCATTAACTGAGACCAATCTTAAAAGATTTATCTTGAGCTTTCCTAAACTGAGTTTTGCAGGTCAGACCTTTTGGGAAGAGCAGAAGCGAGGTGTCCCAGACTTTTGTTAAGAAGCTGTGAGGACAAACAGTAGGTCTGTTTGATTTGTGTGAGATTGGCTCTGTGCTGGGGACTAACAGAAATGTTGGTCAATTCAATCAATCAAGCTTTAGAGGTGTAACTTTACTTTTTTCAAGATAGTGTTTTTTCACTGTTTATTGGCCCGCTTTCGTGGTTTTCCCTGTGAGAAGCATACTGACAGCTTCCTAGTCACTTGTACTTGTTCTGAAATTCATTTGCTAGTTTGAATGTATATGTGTGTGTGTATCTGCATACACACACATACAGTTTCCCAACATCCCCTCGTAGGATGCTTTAGGTGGGCTTTGAGAGCATCCTGCCTTCATATTTACTGTTACAATGCCCTTGGGTAAATGAAAGAAAGTTCTGGATTTCTCTGAAATTAGCTGAACACCTGAAATATTCCTGAATTACCCTTTGTAGTAAGCATGTATGCATGTATTCACTTCATGCTTGTGTGGAAGAGGGGTATGAAGGGAAGCAATCTCGAGGCATGTTTTACATGAACTTAGACTAATGGCTTCATGAAATCACTATGATAACATCAGCAGCATGCTAAGCACAGCCAGATGAAATGCGAGCTTGTTTTGGGAAGCTCCTGCTCTGGAAACATCTCAGAGAACAGTATTGATTCACATCTGTTTCATCTCTTTGCTTTAAAAATGACATGTAGAATGGAAATATGTGGTGTCATATCAGAGGCTGAAGCTTAGATGTTTCCCTTATCTAAAGAGTGAATGGTCAACCTGTGGATTTTTGTGTGTTCATCTGTTCTCAATCTCCAAAACTGATTTGAAAATCATAGTGGGTCATTAGCCAAAGTAAAGAACCCTTCAACATTAATTCATAAATACTCTCAGGTACTCTAAAGCGTTTCCTCCAAAAAACTGAAGTCAAAGACTGTGCCAATGTCACAGCTTTGTTGAACTGCTTTAGGTACTGTCAGGACTGACATTTCCTTTGGAAATCTGGAAAACATAATCGGCTCCCTGACTGCCATCTCTCCCTTTGTGGAACAGGTGAAAATGCTGGGAATGATCTAATTCAGAATGTCAAATATTCAGTGCTGATGATTCCAACAGTTATAGAGCTTTCCTCCAGTGTCTTTCTGCCATTTAAAGGTAAAGTTATACTGACAAAATGCTCAGAAAAGTGTATTAACATTTTTATTTAGATTGTTAGGTTAACTTTAAGTAAGAAGTTGAGACTGATAACACACAGACAGAATAGTTACAGAAAAATCCCAAAGAAACAGAGTTTATTAAAATTTTCTTTCTTCCAAACAGACAGGCTGATGGATGCCAAACACTGCATTATGCAATGGTTTTAGCTCTACCTGAAACGAAAAGGGAATATCACTATATAGCCACAACTTCAGAAGTGTTGCTGCTGTAACCTGTTATCCTCCCCCAAATCCCTAGAAATAGATTCTTCTCTGTAACCATCTGGATGCAGCTTCCTGGAGGTTTTGCTAAAACACACTTTCACCTAGCAGTTGAATTTAAATATAGCCTCTCTGTTGCAGGCTTGCGGGTTAAGTGTCATCTCAGTGTAACAGTCAGCATATGGTGCCTGGCGCAAGGAGAGAGAAAATTGAAGTCGAAGCCAAGCTGTCAGGAAGCTGCTGCATGTCTCCAAGATAAACTGCAGAGTTTCTGCAGCGCTTCGGGGCTCCTTTCTGATATTTATGTCGTTATTTGGCACTTTCGGAGTGGTCGTGAGGTGTCCTTGGAGGGGAAAGAAAAAATTACTCAAAAATTCTGTTGTGCTGGCAAATGTAATTAAAAAGTGGTTGAGACTATTACTGCAATTAGTGAGCAGCTCTTTTAAACTGCAAACTTGGATGAAGAGAGAGGGTTTTGAGTAGAGGGATCCCTATGGACAAGGCTCATAGTTGTGTTTGCCCATCTGGCCTCCAGATTTCACAAACGTCTTAGCGACAACAGGTGAAAGGCCAGATTTGACCCAAGATGTTCTTTGGTTTGTCATCTACCTTCTCTTCTAAGGCAGTCTTTTTCCCTATCTTCTTCTTAGCACTTTGGTTTACTTTAAAAACCTGTTTTTTAGTGGAGAGAGTAAATCCAACAGAAGGGATGCTCCTCTTGTAAGAGAAAGAGCATTTCCAGGCTTTACTAAATCATTACAGCACCCCTACAACTTACCTCTTGTGTAGACTGGATGGAAGAGGTTGCCCAAAGAAGCTGTGGCTGTCCCATCCCTGGAAATGTCCAAGGCCAGGCTGGATGGAGAAACCTGGCCTAGTGGAAGGGGCAAGGGGTGGAACTGGATGAGCTTTGAGATGCCTTCCAATCCAAACCATTCTCTTCACAAGATTTAATTCTGAAACCACATGAAAATTTTCTCAAAATTATTTCATTTAGGCAATCATTTGAAGCATTGACTTGTTGAGAGCTAAATATTTCTGTATGAACTACACATAACTCTCTGCCAAATATTTTTTCCATTGCTCTTTCTGGTAGCTTTGGGAATTTTCTAATTTACTATAAAAACATCAAAAAGTGTGAACTTAATATGGCGTAATGACTAGCATTAGCAAAACAATCATGTATATGAAAGATGTTTTGAGATTCTGTAGAGGTTTAGATTGTGAGTAGTCACAATTCTGATCAAAAAGTAATTAAAATCCCAATTTCAGCTACCTTCCAGAGAGACCAGTATTCTGCCTGCTTGTGTTAGTCCAGATTTTCATTTTGTAAAACTCCCATAGTCTGATTTATTTAAGAATTAAAAAAAATCCCATCAACCAAATAATCTCTAGTATTAATAACCTTCAAGCTCTTCCCTCTTTTTTCTAAAGTTATATGTTAATGAAACGTGAAAGTGAAGTCCTACATGCAGAAAATGTCCTTCACTTTAAGGAAGCATTTTGCTATTAATTCCTTGTGTTGTTGAAATATTAACACACTTCTTCTAACTGTTATTGCATGAGTCAGTAATCGGCTCTGCTCAGTGCTATATTCATCGCTGTTGTTCCTGGGAATTAGGTAATTATGGTGATACTTGGGAATAAAAAAGGTGATTGTTGTAGGTAACTTCTGACTGAACTTCTCTACTCCAATCTGGTCTAATGAATTTGTTAGACAGACCCTTCCCTTCCCTTCCCCTTCCCCTTCTCCGAGTGAAGAGGTGCAAGGCAGAGAAGGGCTACCAAGAGAGAATGAGAGCTGAGTCAGGAATTACATGAGAAAAACTGGATCATGGGAGCCCATTGAACCTGGAATGTTCCTGGAAGGGCTGGATGGTGTCCTTGTAAGGCCCCTTTCTGCTGCTTTTGGAAGATCATGAGAGCTGAGGAAGTTCCATGATAACTGAAGAAGAAAAAATGGAGTTGAACTCATCTTCTAAAATGAAAGAATTATCTAAGAAACAGATCACTTTGGTTGTGATCAGTGGGAAAATCATGGAGTGAGACCTCTAGGAGCACATTTTTGGGGACATGATGGCCACATAGGGTGGCTGGGAACAACATGAATTGACCAAAGTTAAACCACATCTGACCCACCTGATCACCCTGCAGGGGAGTGCCTGGATGAGTGACTGGGGGCACCGACTGCCCTTTGCCTCTGCTGTAGTGAGGCTTTTTGGTCAGTCAGCCTTGGATATCACAGCCCAGATGGGAGGAAAACCACATGGACAACAAGCACAGCTTGACTGCTTTCAGGAGGTCAGGGATGAGGGGTCTCATCCTGTCACAGTCTGCTTATTAACGGGCTGGTGGTATTGCTGCGCTGGGAGCCCCTTAATAACCAGACTGCAACAGGGCTCTGCTGTGGAACCTGCCCTGTTTAACATCCTGTCAGAGACACAGAGGGTGAGACAGATAAGAGTACAACAGCCAACAGCTATAAATTGAAACAAGAGTGGTTCAGATTGTATGTGGGGACAAACTTTTTCTCCACGAAGAGGTTGCCCAAAGAGATTGTGCATCTTTGTCTGATGTCAGCAGGAGTTTGGACCAGTGACCTTCTGAGGTCCCTTGCAGCCCTTAAGCCTGTGATTCTATGACTCTTATAACATTGCTGAGCTAGTAAGATGGCACTGGCTGCCATTACAAGTGTTCAGAGAATATTTTTCTGTCAAATGTCACCTTTTTAGTAAGACTGAAAACCTCAGCTCTTCCTTTTATGGCTTCTCCTCCAGACCTTTCACCATCTCCACATCCCTCCACTGGGTGCTCTCTAAGAGCTCAAGATCTTTCTTAACATGATTGATGATTAGGTCAGCACAGTGCCATGATGGGGAGAGGTGAGGTATTCATCACCAGAGGATGCTGAGTGTGAGGTGAGCACACTGAATCCTTCAGCAAGACCCACGACACTGTTTTCAATAGAAAGCACTTTCAGTTTTGGGTAAACACAGAGGATCTTCTCCCCTAACCCCTCCCAAAACACAGTGAGCACCAATTCTGTCTTTACAAAAACACAACTTTTCATGAAAGAAGGAGAAACGAAACTCTGTGAGGAAGAGGCACATTCTGTCCATACTTCCAACTGATGAAAAGCGTTTTCCTATTGAAAAGTTTAAAAGAAGGAAAACCCTTGTCCAGCTGCATTGTTCATTTCTTGCAGAGAGAGGATACTCCACTGCATTATCTTCAGGATATTCCATTGTGTTTTCTTTATGTATGGCTCAAACATATCGGCTTTGTGGGATGAAAAAATAGGCAGTGGTGTATGTAGGTATTCTGGGAGATTTAGCCCTGTGGGTATAAAAGAGTAGGCTCAGATCTTTCTGCATTCAGTTCTAGAAAAATGCTGATTTATACAGCTCATTAAGGGACTCAGAACTAACTGCTAACTGAGAAAATATGGGTGACTAAGCTCATACACCTTTGTTTGAAATAGATTCAGAGTCCAGGGCTTAGAGTGCCTTTTGCAACCAAGAAAACTTATGCCCAAATCCCTTTTTCCTTACAGATTCATTGTGTGACCATGCACAAATCCTTTAGCCTGCTTTTCCACAGATAAAACCAATTTCCTGCCTCACAGGAATCTGTCAGAAGGAATACATGTAAATGTGCCCAGGTACTATGGCAAGGGTAGGGGGTGTGGAAATTAACTGAGCACCACTTTTGCTCAATATGAACTTGTTTGACCTTTCTCATTTAAAATTTAACTTTTTATAGGTGTAAGGGGATTGTTCCCCGCATGTGTGTTTGTGTACCTTCTCATCTGAATCCTCTAGAAATGAAAAACATGGTAGGAGGCAGTAATAGTGATTATAAATTGAGTTTATGATGAACAATTTTCACTTCTGCTAGCACAGAGGGAGGAATTTCACTTTTTCAAACCGTAACAACCTTTCTTAGTCCTTGGTTTTACAGCACTGTTGGGATTTTCAGTGTACTGTGGTGTCTTATGCATGATGTAGGTGTGATTTCTGCTCAAGGTGTTCTTTGCTCTTTGTTAGAAGGAAAAGAAAAATGATGGATGAAAGATTTAAGAACAAATTGTCCAGTCCTTTCCCACCAAGAAGCAGGATCTGGTTTCCATGTGATGTCTTTTTGATGTGTGAGCTGCAGGTGTGTTTCTAAAACACAGATCCCTTGATCAAGCTCCTGCAGGAGACAATGGTGGTACAGGGTCAGAAGGCAAACACAAGTACCAGAAAGGTCTGATTAAAGTTCCCCCTGGACTAAAATGGAGAAGAAGGAAGGTTTATCCCAAAACTTGGAAGCTCAAAGGAACAAAGGATTACTGTGGTTTATCCAATAAATATTAGTTTACAGTGTAACCTGGCCACAGAAGGATTTGTAGGCATTTATTGGACTCCATCACTATATTCAGTGTCTTTTAGCTGCAAGTAAGAATTAGGTTCAGAGTGCTTAATTTATGATTGGACACACTTAAGAGGGAGCCTGCTGTTCATCTGTGATTCCTGGGATAACATTGTTCACTCACAGGGGAAGGAGGAATCTTTAATGGACAAATTGCAAGGTACCACTCACTGCCTTACACTGTACTGGGTCAGATCAGAGGAATTCCACAGTCACTCTTGATCTTAAAACATATGGATATGAGAATCTCTGAAACAGTGGTGCTTCTTGCCCATAGATCATCACCATGTCTCTAGAAGTGAGGGGGACACTCTGGGCAATGACAGCAGCTGCTGCAGTTTCCATGTCTCATTTTAAGGCATGCTGCACTTACCTTCCCTCCACTGTTTACACTGCATTCCTCACTGGAAGCACCCCACAGGGGTTCTCTGATTCTCACTTTTTCCCTGTGAATCATTTGAGACAACTGGGGGATGCCATCATGTGTTTTTATTTTAGTGTGTTAAAATAGGGGAGTCAACAAGTACCTATTAAGCACCAGAGGCAAGACAAATTTTGTCAATTCACATCCACCTCTTCCAATAGGTGTGTTCACCTTTTGAATATCTGCTTGTTAGAGCCAGCCGAGGTGATGACAACTGCAATAAAGTTACTCCAGGAAAGTTTCTCTCATTGATCTACTTGGACAACAAGGATTAAGATTGTGCAGCACAAGCTCTTAACAGCTTTGGAGACAGTCAGTGAAAGGGAAAAAATAAGAATAAGAGCTAAGATTCAAGCTTTTGTATTTGCCATCAAAATTTGACTGTTTCTTCAGCAAATCTAGTAGATGTGCAGAAATGGAGCTGGGTAAGAAAATATTCTCCCATGTTAAAAATATATTTCAAATACTGGAGTGAACAGTTTAGGTATAAAAGTGTTTGCAAATGAGCAATCCATTGAGGAATTATTCAGTTCAGCTGAAGGTCTTTATTGCATTTTTAAAATGTTGAATTCTGACTTTTTCACCTCATTACTCACACCGTTTTCCAGATGATTTAGGAATATGCTGAACAAGAGAGATCCATGTGGGATGCAATAATCTTCTCCCTTTTGCACAACCCATCATTTCCCCCCCCTATATTTGTTTCCTATCTTTTAGCAATCCACTAATCCACCAGAGGATCTTCTCTCCTGTCCCATTGCACCATGGCTTCTTTAGGAGATTTTGGCTAGGAGAATTCCCCAATGCCTTTGGAAAGCTGAGTGCTCTGAGATGAAAGTGAAGCTGTTTCTGTTTGGATAGAGGAGATTCCTCTGGCAGTGCCCTCCAGAAGAGCTGCAGTGGGACCAAGCACAGCCAGTGTCATTACTACAGCAAAATCATTAAAGCCTGGCCGTTTTTCTCTCCATACTGCAGTGGTATCCTGGGACAAATCCTGCCACAGGCAGAGCAGCTATTTGTGCCTCACCAGAGACATTTTGCCTAACACTCCCCACTGATGTTGCTCAGACCCTGCTCCTACTTTGCCTTTCACCACAGCTTGCAACCTAAGCAGTAATAAACCTTAATCAGCTGAACCCACACAATCCAAATTCCTGGGTTTAGATCCTGAACCAAACTGAGGAGTCAGAGCTAGGTGAGCACGTGTCCCCACAGCCCCCTCTGATCACATCTGTCTCATTAAATTTGTAGCCATATAAGATTTAAGCTGTAAATGAGAAGTGAAAACTGAATTTCTAGTGTTACTCAGTAGGCAGGCCAGGTTGCCTGTGGGCTTGGTAGCAGATGTACAGTAAAACAGGCCTCAGCACCTTTCCAGTGCCATTTGTTGTGCACAGAAATCCACATGACCCTTGGAATACCAACAGTGGTGCCAACTGTGAACAGAGAAAGAAATCAGAAAAGCTTACATGGAAGGTGGGGTTGTCTTTCTTCTCCAGGAAATTTCCTGCTAGTAGTCTTGGATAATACAAAGAAACTACACTGAGCAGCTGCAAGAAGCTATAGTGAAAAACACCTAAATATTTTCTCATATAACCTTTGATCCTGGTTAAAAGCTGGTATATGGATTTTCCACAACATTGTGAAAAGATTGCCTTATGACAGTTTATACAGACTGTTTTGTAAAGACTGAATTATCCTCATGTTTTTATGTGATAGATTTTGAAATCTCTTTTAAAAATGAGTCAACTAAACCTCAATTTTGATGCCAAATTCATCCTTGGGAGATCATGCATTTTTTTCCCAAAGCAAAGCATTTGCTTGTGTTGTATCAAAATGTCAGCTCATTTTTATTTTGCGTGTTATCCTCAGTCAGAGTATTATTCATATGGTACACAATGATCTTGCTGGATAGAAATGTATTCCATCTCCTGGATTTGTAAATGAAAGCTGTATTTTGGCACAAGCTGTGCCAAAACTTGTGTTGTTGCTGTCTTGTGCCTTTTGCTGCCTCCAAGGGGGTAATTGTGGCATTAAGTTAGTCATGTACTTAAGATACCATAGAGGCAGGAGAGAAGACAAGGGTAAAGAAAAGTTAAAAAAAAAAGTGACCCATCAATTTCTTGGGAAATTAATATTTCATCTGAAAAGCAGCAGTGCTCTCCCAAGTTGAAGAATGTGATGTCTCCACTGGGAGTGTCCTTTTGATATTGTCTATTGTCTATTAGCTTGCCAAAACTGATCAGATTATTCTTGAAGCATTCAAGGTCATATTGGACCAGACCCCAAGCAAGGTGGTCTGGTGGGCATTGTCTCTACCCATGATAAGGGTGGAACTGGATGGTCTTTGAGGTCTCTTCCACCCCAAACCATTGGTGCTGAGATTCTGCATTGTGATTCTGTACAATGAAGTGTTTGCATAATTCTGGGGCACAGAATCGATGACAAAAATCATAAGGAAGACAGGAATGGTCGTGGCAGGTTTGCTGAGCATGGGAAATGCTTCATAAACTTCCTGTGCACATGAAGGTGCAGCTCCATCTGTCTATCAGCCTTCTGCCCCTCTTTCTTCCATGGGGAAGCATTGCCCAAGTCATTGGATTGTTCCGTGTGCTTCTAGTCTAAGTCACAGAATTGTTTTGTGGAATCATGGAATGGTTTGGGTTGGAAGGGACCTTAAAGCCCATCCTGTTCCAACCCTCTGCCCTGGGCAGGGACACCTTCCACTAGACCAGGGTGCTCTAAGGCCCATACTTGTACACTTCCAGGATACCAAGTCTTTCACTGAAAAAAGAAGGCAGGATATTTAAAAAGTACAGGAGATAACACACAGCTAGATCTGTGGAATATGCTGTCACAAGGTAGTAGAAGGAGAAATATCAATGTGAATATTTCTGTGAGTAACTGTGACAGCTGCATGTTTTCTACCATAAATTTGACAAGGCTACGAGTGTTCATGTTTCGACTTTTAAACTGGTAACCAACTGGGCAATGAAGAGATTTGCTTCCATGGTAAAGCACTGCACAATTAAGCCTTCTCGGTTGAGTGCTGAATGCCTTCAGCTTCCAGGGAAGCTGAATACCTCACAGGCTTGCATTCCCTGCCAGATGCTTTGTAGATGTTAATCCACCCATCTGTGAACCATCCACTCTGCCCCAGCTGGAGGTGGGATGCAGAAAACACAGGGAAAATAGCCAGTTAAACCACGGTCATTTCCTATACTTGCACTGAAATGTGTGGCAGGACAGAGCAAGGAAATATATTTAACAGAGCTACACGTGTGATTTATTTCTGTTTTTCCTCCTAATATTAATATTATAAATTTACTGTCTACTCATTGATTTTATTTAGCTCATTTAGAACTTTTGAAAGTGACAGGCTACTTAAAAAAAATCATTCTAAATCATCAAAAGAGCAAGCTTGGCAACACATAACAACTCCCTCCTCTGGATCCAGTTGCTGTGTTTCAAGGGCACTGCCGAGAGCGGTGCTTTGGGGAACGAGAGGAGAGAGTACAAGGGAAGAGTACAGAGTCATCCCAAATTTTTAGAAAGCTTTCTGTCCCAGTAAGAATACCAGCCAGAGGTAATCCAGGGCTCTAACTAAAAAAATGAAACCAAAGAGTCAGAAATAAAAATTTATTTCATTTCTTAGCCAGCCCATGCTGGGTTTCAAGTTGCAGCATGGGTGGGGTGAGTTTCACCTCACAGCTTTAGCTCCAGCAGGAGAAAAGCAGATCAAGGGTCTGTCAGCCATCAGCTTTCTGTAAAATATCTCACAGGTAAAATATTTTGATTTTGAATCATCATCAACTTCCAACCTTTCACAAGTATTAAGTTTCATTCGGACTACCCTATGACAATTCAGCAGGTGTGTTAAAGGAGCCCTTGACCTTGGAGGAATGAATATATCACTAAAGCATATGACTTCCACTGTTCAACTGGTAATATTTATCCTTTCTGCAGAAACCAGCTTTTAAGATATTTTTCATCTTTCCTTTCACTCTCTCTTTTCCTCTGAAGCTTTAGAATTTGATATCTGTCCTCCTGTAGCTAAACTTAATATATTATCTGGGTGTTGAGATGAAAATACACAGATTTTAAATGAGAAGAAAAGCTGTTTACAGGCTTTAGATTTCCCTTGGTTTCCAATCTGTGCTGCAAAAAGCAATGAAGCTTACTCAAAAATATAAAACACCATTTGCCTTGGACATCTCACCTCCATTTAAAGTAGTTTTGCACCTGTCAGTGAGGTCATGATTAAAAGCATATTCAAATTGCCTTTTACAGAGTACTGTCACAGCTCACTAATAATTCTCCTCAGTCAAGCAAGGAAATTCATATGATGTTTTCCTCTTTTTTTTCAGTAGAAATTGAGAAATGGTGTAATAGGTTATGTACTTTAATGTCTGTAAGTCTTGCAGCTCATCACCGCTGTAAATAACTTCATTGTTTTTCCATTATTTTTCCGTTCCATTTATTGCCCCTTTCTGAGAACTGCACGACACACGTGTGCCTCTAGGAGTTTGCTGAATGCTTATCAGATATCAGGCAAAGTTGCTGCTCTGCCCTTCGAAGCTGAGAGCTCTGATCCTGGCTCTTTGGAAGGCTGCAGGAGGAAAACATCCCTGTGATGTTTCCATATGGGACACAGCAAAGAGAAAGAGGACCTTTAGCACTGAGCAGAGATGTAGCTCAACATTCTCATTCCTTTGGTGTCCTTTCAAATAATGTATGGCTAAAGGAGAGGTCTCTCATCTTGCAGAGCTGACCCCGCTGTGGGAAGGGAAGAAAAGTGGTGCATCACCTTATTCCGTAAAAAAATGGGCTCATTAGTGAAAACATGAATCCCTGTGTTTTTGGTAGGCTGGAGAGCCTTTGGGTAATTATCAGGATCTGTCCATGAAAATTAGAAATAAACAAACTGATGAATAAGAGCATTTGCACTAGAGGAATTTGAGCAGGCTTTCAATTTCTTATCTTCATGGCAGATGACATCTTTTCTTTGCCCTAAAAATGCCTTTTTTTTTNTTTTCCCTAAAAATTTTTTTTTTTTTTTTTTTTTTTTTTTTTTTTTTTTTTTTAATCTGACCAGCCCTTTTTTTCCTTTTTTCTAGCCCCTGGTAAACACAACTGTGAGCCTGTAAAATCCCTCTCTCTTTATCTTTTATGGGGATGCAGCAGTAGTTTGCAGTAGCTCCACACATTTTCAAGTCAGTAAAAGTGACACTTGTTCTAATGTAATAAGCCTAGAAACTGCATTTATTTAAGCAGTTAATGGCTCTGGCTACAGTAAGTTTTCATTAGCTTGTTTTTTATTTTCATTCTGTTTTCAAGTCCCCTCTGTTGTGAAAGGAATAATGAAGCTTGGTACCAGGGTAGAGGCTTTTGATTTGCTTGCAAGCAGCAGCAGTTCTTTGAATGGCCTCAAGTTGCACCGGGAGAGGTTTAGATTAGTTGTTAGGGAAAAAAAAAATCACAGAAAGTGTTGTAAAGCATTGGAATAGGCTGCCCAAGGAGATAGTGGGGTCACCACCACTGGAAGTGTTCAAAAAGCATATGGATATGTTCCCTGAGGAATGGTTAGTGGTAAACACGGTGCTTGGTGCTGGGCTGGTGGTTGGACTCTGTTTTAAATAGTTTTTTCCATCCTTGGTGATTCCTTGCCTCTGTGATTCCATGAACATCCAATGCTCTGAATCTTCTGCACCAAACTGCCTTCTCCAAAATTCCATGGGTGTGTCTGAGGTCAGCCAGGCACATCCAACATTAAGAAACCCTTATATTCCTGAAAATGTACTTGTTTAGCAGTTCCCTGTGATGCCTTAGGTTTTAACTTTTATATTTTTCAAACCCTGCCCTGCCCAGTGTGTAACTCTGGGGTTTCCTGTTCCCTGTTCATTGCTGCTCTCTGTGCTGGGCACACACAACAAAGCCTCTCCGGGGCTGCTCTCCAAGGACACCCAGACCCTCCTGGGCCCAAAAAGTATCAACCAAAGAGCCTCTGAGAGGGGGGCAAGCTGAGGGGAATTACATCATTAACTGAAGCTTTAATTGGAGAATGAACCCTGAGATACAAATGAACCAAAGCTATAAAAGTGAGAAGAACTCATGGCCTCTCAGGGTCCATCTCGGGGCCCATCTGGGCAGCACCTCTGGCTCCCCAGGGGTACCTCTGAAGGCCTTTCCAAGAAATCCCCACCTTTATTCCCTTACTCCTGGCTGGTCTCTGGTTCTAGGAGGCCTCTTAAAGCATCACCTGGGACATGACATCAGTCTCCAACATTCAAGGACTTTGCCCCTTGAAGCACAACCCTTCTTCTCACCCAAAAGTTATCACACTGCAAATAAACTGGGCCTTGTTTTGCTCTTTGTTACTCAGACTATTTTATCTGGGGTACTTATGCAAAGGCTGCTTTTGGGACCCTCCTTTTCAGTCATCTTCTTAGACCTGACAGTGGCAGGTCCTGGCAGGGAGGCCTAACACCTTCCCCACTGACAGTCCCTCATGACCTCAGTGCCTCTGGTTTGAACTCCTTGCTCATCACCAAGGAGTCAAGCAAGGCAATAAAATCCATATATAAATGGAGAGATGTGTAACCACAGTAATGGCTTGTATGAGATATAGAATTCAGCTGACTGTAAATCAGCTGCCCCTAAATCAGCCTCCCCTTCCCTGAAAAAAGATTTAACCAGCCTTTTCCAACATACACTGCTGAAAAGTCTTGACAATTTTACAATGATTTTACTTTCTAGGCAGGTAGAGATTTAGTTGTTGCTTTTCTATATAAAGAATTCTTCATTAAATGCTCTCTGCTTTGGAAGTGTCCTCCAAGCCACTCGGATTTTGTGTTTCTCAGAAGCATTTATGCATTTCTCCGTGCCTTTGTGGGATTAGGTTGCAGGATAGAAATATGTCACATCAGGCTTTTAAAAGCATTTCTTTAGTTTTCAGGTGTCAAAGTAGATATTTGTTTAGGAAATAGGTAATGAACAGTGGACATAATAAGAAGTCAAAGCCTGTTTTCAGCAAGTATAGCCAAGAACCATATAAATGCTGTTAGAAAACTCAATGTGAGCTGCACTGCAAGGTGTCACTCTCAGCTTTAGCCACACTGTGTTTTCTCATCAAAACAAGGAGCAAGAAGTAGGCTGTGAAGCAGCAGCAGTGTTTCCTAAATTGACCTCGCCTTTGGTGCCAGTAATAGAACTGGGTCTTTATTAAACCACTGAGTGCTCATGGCTCTTAATGTGCCCAGCTGGGCCATGTCTTTTTAGGCACTTATGCTATTTGCATCACAGTGGCAGGACACATGAAAAAAGTCCTGGGGCCATGCAGCTGCCATTTCTTTAAGCTACCACCACTCCGGCGTGTTTAAGACTTCAAACAAAATGTGTTTTATTAGGTTCCCTCTGTGTTCAGACTAAAAAAAAAATATAAGCTGACACACTGGACTTGAGTGCAAAAGACTCCAGTGTACCTGCTGGGATGGAAGAATCTGGAATGTAAGAGATGAAGGAAATGTTTGACCACCTGGGCAGTCCCAGCTGCCACTCCTGGGAAGAGCGAGCAGCGCGGACAACCCACTTCTGCCACATGCCAGCAGGGACGAACACCTCCCAGGAATGCAGAGGAAGGACTTTCTGTTTTTCTTAGTCAGAAAATGCTATTTTCCAGTGGGCTAGAGGCTCTGAAGAGAGCTAATATCTGAGACACCATGAATTAATATCAATTCAGCAAGCCACTCAATGTGGGTTTATGAGTAAAGCTACCAATTAGCCAAATTGCAGAAGATGGGGCAAAAATCAGTAGCATTGAACTATTGCTGTAACAGTTGTCAACACTGCAGTAATTTCTTATTATAGAGAGAGAAAAAGGTGTTTTTACAGTTGGAAAAATCATCTATAGAAATAATCACACATGACTGGAAGACAGATGTCTCGTAATCTGAGTGTCTTGGCCAGAGGGCTCCTTTAACACTGCTTGACCCAATGGGCACTGAAATGTTAAAGGAAAGGGATGGGAGCCCCAAAGCCTGTCTCCCTTTCCACCCACAAAGCTTGTTTTCCCTTCAGCTCTACACTGAGAACCTGTTCTTCCTTTCTTTTCCTGCTGCCATAAACTGAAACATTTCTCACATTTCATGTCAGCAGCAGTTTCACGCCAGTGGTGGACAAAGTGATTCAGCCATGGGGCCCACATACACTTTAAAGTTTTTCTAAGACCTTAATGCTATTTTGTATTTTAAAATCCACTACACAGATGAAAATTGTTTTTCCATCTTAATCAAAGTCAAAACATTTACTTACTTTGGTTGCTTTATGCTCAGTTGAGAAAACACAAACACTGAAAACTTTAAATAGTGCTCTTCCTGAACCAAATATATGGTGTCTATATCAAGATGTTATGTTTCTCTCATTGGCTCTTCACTTGCATGGTACCATCCCATAATAACATCATCACTGTCTGTATTATTAAGTTAGCTGAAGCCAAGATCAGTAATCAGTAAGGGATGGGTCCCTCTGACTCTGGTAACTACAAAATTACAAAAGAAAAAGCTGCCTATGTTAAGAAGTAATAAAGATTATTTTACTTTATAGTATGAATTTATTGAAAAAATAATACATAAGAAGGTCGTAAGGTTAAATTGTACCTAGTACAGAAGGGGAAAAGAAGTCTCTTGATATTTCATATTAACAGAGAAGAAAAAGACTTGGTTTTCCCTTTCCTTTTAAGTTCAACACAGATATTAAAGTACACAGATACAAGGAGTACACAGATACATGAAGTATCTTGGGTGTTACTGGAGTATTTCCAGTGAATCTTGCAGCACATGCAGCATAATTCAAAATTCAGGTTGAAGAAGACCACAGAAGGCAAGAAATGCATCCATGGCCACCAGAAACCTGCTCTGAAATGTGGGCTGTGTCTGCAAGAGTATTTTGGGCCAGCTGGGTTTCAGTCACCTTCCTGAGGGGCTTTTCGGAATTAATTTTTGGGATCCTGAAATATTTCCGTTAACTTGGGATTTATCTTTAGGGAAATAAGCCACTTTGGCTTACTGGCTAAAATTATTTTGATGAGACTGAATGAATTGAAATATTGAAGAAATGTGCACAGCAACATCTTTTAATAAAGCTGTGTATAGGTTTTATAAGTTCTGTCTTTCAATGTTACTTTATTTTAAAAAGACAATGCCTATTTATTGTGGATGTCTTTTATCTGTGGATTTTATTTTAAAACTGATGCTGATTTACTTGCATTAAAAAAAAAAAAAAATAGGAAACACATATTTTTCCTCTCTGCAGTCCCAGTAAAATTGCCAGACATTATATTGGACATTGTAAATGACATTGTTTTCTGCTGTAGGACAAGTTATAGCTGGGACAAAACCGTATGATTGCAGGGACAGCTCTTTATAATGGAAATTTCTTTAGTTATGAGGAGGTTGCAGAAAAGGTACAATATGCAGCTATAATATACCATCCAAAATGTGTTCCAGGTAGTGTAAAACAAAGAGAAGAAATTGCTGAAGAGGGGATGAACAGGGTTGTAAAATGCAAAGTCTGGAAGGATTGTTTCCTGGGGTTTTTTCATTTAATTGCATTGTGTCTTTAATTTCTTCATCCTCTGTTAGACTTCTGTCATTTTTATGGATTATTCTCTCTCCCTATAATAACTAATGGGTGATATTACAGAACTGGAGTATTTAACAAGAAAAAACGAATTATTATTATTTTCAATGTGCAGATAAGAGAAAACAATTTGTTTAGTGACAATAGAAATTCAAAGGATTCTGGTTTTGGTGTTTGTGGTTATAGAGATATTGTCACTTGGAAAGAGTTTTGCCATTTAGGAAAAAAAACCCATGAAAAATATCAGCAAAAGTCAAAGTTATTGAAAATAGTTCTATTTTAATTTCATTCTCTTTAATGAAGCAATTTTCATTTCCAGAAAAGATACTGTGTTCTTTGAAAAATAATCTTTGCTACCCAATATTGGCAATATTGCAAAGCAAGTTTTGGATTTGTGATATTTTTTGGGGCTACATCTTTGGATACAAATGCCTTCCCACAGCTTCTATGACCTTAATAATGAACACCTGAAATTATTATTTCACTACAGCACTCTTCATTCTAGTGAGATTTGATGGACTCGTTAGGACTGGGTTCAGCTTCTGAAACCTGCATTGCATTTCAGCTTCTGGAACCTGAACGCCTTTGAGTCTGGGCATTTTGCTGGAGTGGACTGTACAGGGTTTTGCAGGGAACAGAATAAAGTCAGAAATGCTGTTATCAGTAAAACCTTCAGTAACAAATATTCTTTCCTTCTAAAATGCTGTGCCTCGGTCAGGGAGAGCCAACTGATTAATCTGGAAAGGTTTTCTTCCCTCCTCTTTTCTGGAGTGCTGTCTGAACCCTCTGGAATGGTGCTCAGTGCTGGCACTGAGATTTCTGCCTGTGTGGCTCATTTCTGTGCTCTGAGGTGACAACACAAACTTTACTGGGGTGCTCGTTAGTGCAGAAATCCTTCTTGAATGCACATTAAATTTTCCATGAGACAAACATAGCACTTACCATCCCATATACAGTGGCAAGCCTTTATTTCCTTACTTTGTGGTTGGCTCTATTAAACTCCAGCATTTATTGACTAATATTTTTATATTTGGAAAGAGAGGACTTTATAATAAACTTATCTGTGTAACGGTTGGTTACAGATTTGTTTAGTCTCCCTTTAGATTTCCAGTGATATGTTAAGCACATTTTGGATATTTTATTTGAAGATTCTAAACATTCTAAATTTTAAATATTAGTTATGACTTAATTCTAAAGATCTTTTCTCATTGCTTTTGAGATAGATTCCAATGTTTGCTTTTACTGGAGTCTGCCACGTTTTATTTTGGAGGTCCAGAGTCCTTAAAGCCATATTATGATTCTAGTCAAGAAAAATTTATACAGATGTTATTGTTTGAAATATTATTATTAATAAGTTTCCTACCTTTTTTTTTATTTTTTTTTTTTAATTAGGAACATTTTTTTTCTATACCAACACTGTGTTTCATTCTACTGCACCTGTAAGTAGAAAGACATTTGGTTTCTCTATAAAAGATTGCCAACACCAATCTCTGCTTTGTGGATGCTGCTGTGATTCCCATCTCATGATGATGATGATGATGAAGAATTTTCCTTTGTTTTATTCCCCAACTCCCTCTCTGTGCCGTGCTTTTATGGGAGAAATATATAAACTATACCTTTGGAGTGAGGAAGAGACAGACAAAGCCAGGAAAGAGTTACTTTCAGAGGGAACCAACAAGTGAATTTCAGATTTATATGACTTCAGGTGGAAGGTGTCCCTGCCCATGGCAGAGGTTGGATCGAGATGAGCTTTGAGGTCTCTTCCAACACAAACCAGTCTGGGCTTCTGGGATCCCATACTGGGAAACTGGAAACCAGAAGGAGACAGCCAGACTGGAGGTGACAGAAATCCCTTGAAGATCCTAGGGTATTTCTGGAGGGCTAGGACTCGTGTAAACCTGTTGAACTGGTAAAACTAAAGTCAGGAATTGACAGATAAAAAGCAAAGCAGAAGTTGATTTTTAATTTCTATCATCCCGTTTCCAGTTGCTTTGAGTTTTGTGTATTTGAAAAGTTGGAGGGCCCAACAGTATTTATTCATTTCTTAAATCTTTGGCTGGTCATTAGGAGCAGGAGTTTGGTCCCTTGGGGTTGTTCAGAGGAAGAAGAGTCCAACACAGCTCAGGGTCCCGTGGCACTTGGCTAATCCCACTATTGTGGGATGGCTTGCTCTGAAGGCAGGCTTGGGCTCAAGCAACTGCTTAGGCTCCTGCTGAAAGACATCATTAATTTTCAGGATGAATTGGAACATTGCAGGGATTCTGGTTTCTTGGCAAGTGCAACTAACATCCCTTTCTAAATCTGAACAATATCACAGTGTGTGCTTGCACAGGCTGGGCTGACAGGGTATTCTTAATGGGGAAGTAACAAAGAATGAAAAGTCATCCTGCAGTAAACTGTCAGGACAAGAGGAAATGGACTTAAGTGGTGTCAAGGAAGGTTTAGATCAGATATTAGGGAAAATTTCCTTGCAGAAAGGGTGGCCAGGCAGTGTCATGGGCTGCCCAGGGCAGGGGTGGAGTCACCATGCCTTGAAGGGTTCAAAAAGTCAAAAAATGTGTGGCTGTGACACTTGAGGACATGGTTTAGTGGTGAACATGGTGGTGGTGCTGGGTTGATTTTCCAATCTTAATAATTCTGATTCTGTGAAATGCAAACATAAGAAAGAGAAGAGGAATTTAGCTACTTTCAAGCTCTAAAGCAGCAGCCATTCTACTTGTGTCATAAAGAGATAAAAAGGGGGATTTTCAGCAAGCTGACATTAGTCTCATGTAATTTACATTCATTTTCTGTTTCTTCACGTACTTTGCCTGTGCTCCAGAAAACACATGAGTTTTTCACAGGCAGCATCGATGGCAGGGTTTTATTTCAAGAACAGGCCCTATGCTGTTTCCTTATCACTTTTTAAGATAATCTCTGCTTTGATAAATGAATAAACACTAAACTCCCCAGTAGGTAACTTTCATCTGTTTGAGGTGAGTGCTGCAGGTTCACTGTGTCTCTCTTTTCTGTACTATTTCCAGTACTTATCCTGAAAAGTTTTAATTATTTCTAACTATATATCTTCTCTGGACATTTACTGAATATTACTAAATAAATAAATACTAAAAATTTAAATAATTTTTAGAGGATATTCCTATCATTTTGCTTTCAGCCTGCATGATCAGTAAATATTCCTAGCAGAGCTGAAGTTCTCTCAATCCCTTTTTTCTCCCCATAAATATGTTGGTTTTTTCTTTCCAGAGCAGCTGATCTGCTCTTACAACATCACTATTTTCATAAATTCAGCTCACAGGTGTCTAGTTTGAAACACTGCAAGGGTTTTGCTGACCACTCTACATTGCAAACAGTTGTTCTTTTTCATGGACTCATTTAGGAAGGATTTCTTGCTTTATATACACGTATCACTTGATACCATTGAAATTATTGTGATAATGTCTCTGGGTCTCCTGGAGAGCCAGATTTGATACCCTGAAACACCGTGAGTAGGACCTTGCTTAGGCATGGCCCACTGAATTATTTTGATACATCCCATGACTGGAAATCTGTCTGGAAAAATTGCTTTCCTTCATGGCCCTACAAGAACTCAAGAATCAAAGCAGGTAAATCTCTTATCCCCATCCTTGGTGGTTTTCACCCCTCAGCTGAATAAAGCTCTGAGCAATCTGGTCTGACCTCAGAGCTGCTCCTGGTGTGGGCAGGAGTTGCACTGGAGATGTCCTGAGATTCCTGTGATCCTATTGGCACAATCAGCACCTGTTCATAAAAAAAAAAAAATGTTGTGGATTTAGGTGTTTTTTTTTTTTTTTTTTTTTTTTTTTTTTTTCAGGAAAAGAAATTAAACCACAAATGCTCTGCAGGAGTTTAACACAAGTTATTTTAATATTTTCACATCTATCTCTGTAACTAATTTTTTTTTGGTGGGAATATTTTTTTACCTCCAGTTTTTGTAGACTGCATATCAGGTCTTTTCTTCAGTCTTTCATTCATGGATTATCCACAGTGCCAGTCACACCTGTATAAGAAGGTGGGATGAATTTAGCATTAAGTTTTCATTACAAACGTGGTAGCAAGTTTGTAGTGTGTTGATAACCACCCCTCAGGTTTTCATGCCCAAAATTGTTCCCAGGTCTTGCAAAATCCTCCCATTTGAAAAATTTTACATTACGCAGAGAAATGTAAACCAACCTTATGGAAAAAATAAAAAATTGATTGCAAAAGTCACTGCAAAGCCAGGGTTGACTTGTATTTGTTTAGAGGTTGTGTCATCAGCAGGGGAATTCCCTCAGACAGGGAATTCTCGGATAGTCTGGGTAAGCTTCAGGACCTCTTCTGTAACTTGTCCACCCACCACTGATCATGTGGAAGCTGGATTCAGAATTAATGTGTAAAACAGCTTTTGCTTTGCAAGAGTCACGAGTCTCGTACTGCGGTAATCAATTTCTTTTTGTTCCTTTAATAGAATTTATTTTTCAAATTTATTTCTTCCATTTCGTGCTTATTATTTTGGCCACATCCTTTTCCATCTGAGATTCTGAGTGCCTGGTTTTTCAGGCTCTCTCAATTCCCATCTCACGAGTGGGTGTGAAGGGTCTGAGCCCATGGCAGCCATGTGGTGCCCTGCTCTTAGAATCCCTGGTTTGGAATGGTGTCATTACGTGATATTTATCTGCATGAAATTTAAAGGGATCTATCTTTAGCAAAACACATTTGCAACTGTGGAACTGCCATTTCAAGGTTTTCATCAAGAGGAAACACGTCTCTGGGGAAAACTGCTGTTTCTCAAGTGTCTCTACCATCTTCAGTGCTCAAAGCAAGCCCAGTGTGGAATTTTGGGTCACCAAGCAAGTTCCACCAGGTGCTGATTTGCCTCCCAGCACGTGGTTTAATTAGACTGCTTTGGTTTTGTGTTTGATTGATCCTTTTCACAACTGGAATAAGGACGAAAACTGCAATTTATTTAGACCTTACAACTGAAAGAAAAGTGGAACTCAGATTTAAGGTATGAAAGGTCTGAACTTGGGAAAAATCATTGTTCCAGTGCCAGACCAACCTCTGGGGGAAGAACCTTTTCCTAATATCCATCTAAATGTCCCCTGATACAGGTACAAGCCCTTGTGCAGAGTTTTAAAGATTTCCATTCAGGTATTTATTCCAGCATACATTTCCCATTTCAATGGTTTCAGAGTTCTGATGCCATAAAAATTAGATTTTAACAGAATCCAAACATTTGATGTAATATGTAACATGAATCACAGTATCATTAAGGTTGGAAAAGAGCTCCAAGGTCATCTAGTCCAACCCTTGACTGATCACCAGAGTCATGCTATGAGATAGATTAAATAAAAGCCAATAAGAGACAGATAAAAGATTGTAAATATCTTAGATAGCAAAGCTGATTAGGTTTTCACATAACAAAAATACACCAGATGAAGTAATGTATTTAATTTAATGAAAGTGAGGCAACAGCCATTAGGAGACCGGGCTTGTAGTTTGGAGATGATCTTTGCTTCTTAATACACTTCTAGTTGTCATGACAGAGGCTTTACCCACCATCCCTTACTCAGCTGCAGCAGGTAAATACAATTTTATTACCCCTGAAATTAAAAAATTATAACTTCGGGTCTGTATTTTACTGAAACAGCTGATTTCATATTCAGGACTTTTTTTTTTTTTTTTTAACCTTCAAATTTATGCACTTTCTAGTTTCTGAGGATTTAAATGTAATGAGTTTTAGAATCTGTTATTATAAACACGACAAATTATTCACAGGATAATGGATGGAAGGTGATGAATTACCGGAACATAAATCTGTAACATTCACTCATGGTGGGAAATAACAGAGGAATGGCAAGGCTGATTTATTACTTACTGGTGTATCTATTCCTGTTCATGAGTGTTAAAACTACAGTACATAGAAAAATTTAATTAAAGTTATTAAAATGAGAAAACTATTTTCTGTTTTCTATTCCACAGCTGTAAAAGTTTTTCATTTGCTCATAAATTTAGGAATAAGTGTAACATTCATCAAAGTGTGAAGAACGATGTTAGACATAGAGCTTATTGTAAATCTCATATTTCATCAGCAGAAAGGATAATATGTGTCAGAGAGTGCAGGAACTCTGAGCTTTAGAAAGCCTAGCATAGAAAGAAAGCATTTTTCATAACTATCTGAAATCCTCATACACATAAAACGCATTCAATCCATTTGAATGTTAAAATAATACATATAAAGTTGGCATGATGATTTTATTTCCATCTGTTTGAGCCATGACTCTTCAGTACATTGGAGAAGTCGCCTCACAATAAATTTCAGAACCTCTTTTTCTACTGTGTTCTAAATTCTCCCCAAAAGCAGGAAAAAACAGCGGTGTTTACTGGGAGGGAACAAGATACCTTTATTTGATGCTCCAACATGATCAGGATCTGGAGGAGGAAGGACGCTTGCAACAAAATCTTTCCAAATCTACTACAATCACTTTTCTATCAGACTACCCGAAGAGACTGTGGGGGAAAAAAATGAGTTTAGAAATGGGTTTCTCCTTCCTTGATGGGTTTTTACTCACTGATGCTTTATTTTATTGATTTCTCACCTTCAAGTAATTTGAATGAGTTTTGCCATGAACCAATATGGAATCTCACTCAAAACAGCAATTTGTTTCACCCAGGGAAGGGAAATATAACAGGCAGTTAGATCAGATTGCAAAGTCTCAAATAAAAGCCAGGCCAGTTATGGTTCAGCTTCTCACATGGGGCCCAGCTCTGGTTGGTTATCCAGAGTTAAATTTCATCTCAGACTTAGGGAATGTTTCACCACTTCAAGAATTTTCACTCTACTTAAGAGCTGGAGCTTTTGTTCTCAGAGAGGGATTTTTTTTTTCTGCTGAGCCAAGGACACAAAACAGAGTTTAAATTCAGAACATTCTCAGGGCTGCCTGTATTCCTGGAAAGATTTATTAGCTTCTAGTACCAGCAGATAGTTAGCCAGGCTGCATTGGCAGAGTTCCGTGGGGAAACACAACCAATGGACAGCCTGCAGAGGAGGAAAACCATGAAAAGCTTGACAAATCCAGGCAAGATCACTGAGCTGAACAGATGAAACAAGATCCTAACCAGTGATCAAAAGGCTATGTTAGCTCATTCCTAAAGGAAGGCACTTGAACAATTTCCTGTATTTCCCGGGAATGTGTGTTCCCGTGGTGTCACCTCCTTTACAGCCCATGAGAAATCAGGGTGGTTTCCTTAAAGATGTCATTTTAACTGAGCAGAAGAGGAGCATTTGAATCCATCTCATCCTTTCCCTTGAATCAATATACTCTTTTTCTTCCTTCTTATTTCCTTTTAGATGTTTCCTATAGTTTAACCTTCTAAAAAGCCTTTTGCTCTACACAAAAGACTCTTCTTGTGTTCAGGGAAGAAAAATTTTTCAGAGTGGGGTAAGGAGAAATAGCTCACATAGGCAGCCAAGAAGAAAAGGGGGAAAAAATCGCATGGGTTGACAATAGTAGAATAAATATGGGGAAAGCATCTGGATTGATCCACAGCATTTGTCATCTGATGAAGTGAAGGTTTTGTACAGACTGCACAGCTGTGAGAGCTGCCAAAAAACTTCACATATGCTGAGAAGGAACACTGAAAAAAACATGTAGAGAAAACCTATGGATACTTAATTGTATATATAAAAATATGTATTTTTAAGTAATAAAAAGGGAAGTTAAAAGGGAGTTGGAAAAAGATACATTTATCATCACTGTTCCTTAGACAGTTGCAATGAAGCACAAAGGTCATACAAAAGCTCTCTGGGGATTAAAATACTGAGCTCCCACAGGCCATATGTTGAATTAAATGCTTTACTAACATGATACCTTTTCTCCAATTCAATAAGGATATTTAGAGCCTTTAAACCAGTGACAGGAACACACACTGGACAGGGAATCCCATGAACCTTGCCAAGGACAATGCAATTTTTTAAATGGAGCATTGTGCCTTGCATGATTTAAATATGTTCATCTGAAGAGTATGAAAGCAGCCTATTAAAATTTCCAAAATGCTTTATAGTTTTGCAGGCCTTAAAAGCAGTTTTGTTTAAGGACAGTTTTGCATCGTTTGCTAGAAATAATTCTTACCTGAATATTTGGGCACTTCTACATGATTAGATGCTTGAGGAAAATTGTTGGTTTGAGCAGTAGGATAACAGAAATGGAAGTAAACTTGTATATGAAGGAATGCTGGCCAAGCTTTACCTCAGTAAGAATACCTAAATAAAATTCAGATAATGCAAGTTGAGGACAAATGGTTCATTACCAACACAGAGATTAAGAATTGGGGTTTTTTAATTCCACAATAAGAATTCAAAACATCTGAGCTAAAATAGCAACAAAATCAACAATTTGAGGCTTTAGGTAACTTAGAGTTGGATGAGTTCATGCAAATCTGTAATTAAAGATGAAAGAGAGAAATCATTCCTTTTGGTGTCATTTCTGTTTCATTAGATTTGCCATTTTCCAAGGATAATGAGGGGTGGACATGCTCTTCTAATAGTTCTGAATTAAACACCTGAAAAGGCAAACAGAAAATGAGTCATGATGCTTTGTCAAATAACTGGAACTTAAATGGTGAATTCACACAGTCATAAAATAATTGGGATAAAATATTCATACACAACCCTTTGGGACACAAGTTACCTTAAAAACAAAATAATTGGTGTATCCAAATTTCTAAACCACTAATGATACCCTCAAGACCAACATGAAAAAGCTGCAATTTTCACAGAAAGTTTCCTAAAATGAATAATTATTTTCATTTCAGCATTGTTTTTATTTTAGATTTGGCCCATTAAAAAATTGCAAAATAAACCAGCTTTAGACAAGATGCTGTTTGGTTTAGCTTTCCATTGAAGTTTGTGATCAGGGATGTAGTAATTCAGAAGTAAATCATCAGCTTGCAGAGGGTATGATGACTTGGAAGTGTTCTGTGCTATAGCATTAATATGCAAATAAAAATATTTGTGAATATGTGGCAGTAGATTGGCCAGCTTGGTGAGGTGGACTTTAATCTGAAGGTCTTGAGGGGCAGGGTTCAAAGTGTCAACACTTGGGTCATTGCATCCAAGTGGGAAATTAGTCAGGCCATTGAGAGCAGGAACAAATGTTCCTTAACATCCTTCCAAGATGAGAACCAGGAGAGCAACACCTCAAGTGTCCAGTCTACGAAGCCCAGAGAACCAAGAGGAGGAGCTGGAGCTTCCTCCTTCTGTCGGGAAGTGATGGTGCCATTAACATTGTGGGACCAAAGGATGGCCGTGGATGGCTGTTGGCTGTCCATGACCAAAGGATGGCCATGGATGGCTGTTGGCTGTCCATGACCAAAGGATGGCCGTGGATGGCTGTTGGCTGTCCATGACCAAAGGATGGCCATGGATGGCTGTTGGCTGTCCATGACCAAAGGATGGCCGTGGATGGCTGTTGGCTGTCCATGACCAAAGGATGGCCATGGATGGCTGTTGGCTGCTCCAACACGGGGAGGGAAGGAGAGGAGGAGGGGTTGTGCTCTATGTTAGGCAGAACCTCGAATGTGCAAAAGTCTGCTCTGGCAATTGTTGGATATCTCACAGTGCTGGTATCACCCTATTGCATGACTCTGGGTCAAGATCAGTAGGATGACCTCCAAGGAGAAGCCTAGTGGTAGGCATCTGCCACTGACCTCTAAACCAAAATGAGAAGGACAAAGCAATGGCTGGGTCACTGTACCCGTTTGGAAACAAACCAGCAGGAGATTCCAAGTCAGAACTACAGTTTAGTAGGAAAATTAAGAAAAAGATAGAAAACACTGACACCCTGTTTGTCAGGGTGGTGGCAGCAGTCTGATTAAATGGTGACTTCAGTCCTGGTGAAGTGTTTGATGTGGTTCTGTTGAAGTGCTGATCCTGTAGAAGGGGCTACTCTTCCTCTGAAGGTCCAGTGGTGGTTATGTAGCTCTTGTCCACTGGGAATCCAGTAGGTCAGGGCTGCCTGTGGTGTTCCAAAGCTCAGATTATATCCAGGTTGGAATGCTTGGTTCTTCTCCCTGCATGGAGCATCTCACAATGGGATGATGTAATTTTATGGGCCATGCAGTGAGGCTTGATGGCCCTTTACCAGAAGATATTCCCAGAGGGAGTCATCAGGGATGTGTCAGAAGAGATAAAGAACACTGCTCCACTTATCTTAACATCTTACATAGATGGTGATAGAATACATACTTTTGGTTACATCTTACCTTGACACCTAAGACAGTCACTTAAACAGGTTTGGGTCAACAGGACCTGGTTCTTATGGGTGACTTCAACTATGCAGACATTTATTGGAAGTGCAATACAGCAGCTCACGTGTCAGTTCGTGTGACATGCAGTTCCTGGAATGCCTAGAGCACTGCAACCTCCTAGAGTTTTTATTTTTGCCAGCCAGAATGAACTGCTGCTGGAATTGCTACTGCCAAACCAAGAAAACTTGCTTTGTAGCTCCTCAGTCAGTGATGACCTTGGCTGCAGTGATCACAGCATTGTGGAGTTTGGGATCCTGGTGGTTTGTACTAAGATGGGGGATTTAGATTTTAGAAGAACAAAGTACAGCTTGCTCAGAGCTTGGGAGGGATTCTGTGGGAAGATTCCCTGGAGGATAAAGGAACTAGTGAGTGCTGGGGTTATTCTGAAACGTTCTCCTGGAAGCACAAAAACATTTATGCCTTTTAAAGGGGAGGAAAGCAGGCAGAAGAAGAGAATGCCTTTGGCTTGCTGTGAGCTTCTGGGTCTGCTCAAGTCTAAAAGAAAGTAGCAGAGATGGAAAAGCATTCACATACCCACTGAAAACTGCAAGGGCATTGCCAGGGTGTGCAGGCCGGCAGTTAGAAAAGCAAAAATCTCAGCTCAAACTCACAATGGACAGAGATGTCAAAAAACTACATGAAAAGGTTTGTCAGGTATTTAAGCAAACAGAAACAGAAGAAAAATACAAGCCCACATTTTAACAGGAGAGGTGTCACCAACAACGCTGAAAGGATGGAGGTTCTCAACACGTCCTTCACCTGTCTTCAGCAGCACTGTTGGACCCCAGTCCTTGGGAACACCAGCCCAGGTTCATGCTAACACAGACCCACCACCAGCGAAGGAAGAGTTGGTACGAGAACTATTAGAGGAGTTTGACCCTTATAAGTCCTGAGGATGTTAAAAGAGTTGGCTGATGTAATTATGAGGCTGCTCCCCATAACCTTTGATGAGTTGTGGAGGTCAGGGGATTGAAGATCCCCTGATCCAGAAGATTGGAAGAAAGTTCATGTCACCCCTGTCTACAAGGAAGGCTTAAAGGAGGGTTGAGGAGAAATTACATGTCCATCAGTCTTGCTTCATTCCCTGGGAAAGTTTAGGAAAATCCTCACAGGTCAAGATGAGTCAGTTTACTCAAGGAAAAGCCAAAGGTTGTGTGCATGCAAGCAACGAAACAAGATTTTATTCTCTGCTTCCCATCAAGAGCACACACCCATATTTCCTCTTTTTTCTGTGTTCCATCCCAGAAATTTCTGCTAAGAGCTGGATTCTGTTACCCAAACTCATAAAAAAATAATCACGTGTTTCATAGGTGTTTCTCCCACCTACAAATACATATGTCACTTAAAACAAAACTCTACTGAGACAAGAAGTGTTACATATTTGATTGGCAGCGAAAAAAAGCATCACGAAGTGTCTACCAGCTTTCTACAAAAACTTAAGCCTGTGTTATCAACACTGTTTTTATCACATATCCAAACACAACCCCATATCAGCTATAATGAAGAAAATTAACTCCATCCCAGCCAAACTCAGTACAGAGAGAGACACCTGTCCTTTACAATGGTGAAAGAGCTATGGAAAACTTGTCCTTTCTCTTTGAAACATCCATTTGGATGACCACCTAATTCAAAATATACATATAGTATAGAGCAGCATCTGTTTCTGCATTAAGCAGACATATATTGAGTGGGGTCATGGTTGCATCTGGCTTCAGGAGAAGTGAGGAAGGTCAATACATGGATTTGTGTGGGAAAACTATCTTGGTTTGGATTAAAAGCAAGCTGAAGTTATTGACAACATATAATAAGTAAGTAAGGTATAGACTGGACACCATTTGTTTTCCGAGAGCAAGCTTACTAGAAGCCATATGGATTCCAGGTTCGCTCAAATTACATTCTTTTGGAGTTGTTTTCTCTCTGCAGGGGAAACATTTGCTTTTAGGTGCGTTCCTCAGCATTTTAGGATTGGCTTTTGAGAGTAGCAGACCCCTGTCCTCCTGCAGGGGTTAACTTAGCCCCTGATGGTGTGGCTGTAGGGTTGTGCAGCTGGTCCTTGGGGCTGCTCAGCTGTAGCTGTGCTCTTCCACTGCCTAAACTGCTGGGCTTAACTGATGATGTATGTTTAGTTTTCATTGCCACTGTCATATCCCCGTGGCAGGGAAAGAAACAGTGCTGGAATACTCTGGTGAATTACCTGGAGTCTGCTTGTTCTCAGAAGTGATTCACACCGAGGTTTTTATAATCTCTTCACTAATTTTACTTGTGGGAGAAAAGTAGCCAAGAGAAGCTCTTCAGTGATACGATGCTGATAAGTGGCGTCCTAGATAGTTTTGTCCTGTGCTCCAAATTTGCTTTTAGCCTTGCACCTGACTCCAGCAGAACTAGGCTTCAGATTCAGGCTGGGATCATGAATACTTGCTTATGTTAAGCTTTTTGGTATAACCAAGTCTGTTTTCTTGCCTCGGGGGCTGATGGGTGCTGCTGGTATGTCTGAAGTACCCAATCATGCCTTGGAAAATCATTGGCAATGAGTAGGAACTGACATTAATGACTGACCCAGCTGTAACTTAGGAAACATGTAAAATTGGACATATCTTGTCATCAGCTGCTGCTGATGTCACAAGGTTGGGTACATCAATATGTTGGGTACCATCAGGATTTATATTGCTTATGCCAGAAGGACCTTTCCAGATTGAAAAATGTCCAAATGGTAATTAATTGGAGGCAGCAGATTTCATTCATTCCAATAAGAGAAAAAATGTAACTGATGGGATGGACAAGGATTATTTTCGTGAAATAATCCTTTCTTGGCTTCTTTGCTAGAGAAAACTTGCCTGAAAACTTGAGAAACTGATTAACTAAAAGTTAAAGGCTCTCCTCAGGTTTTGATTGTGCTTATTATTGAATGACTTTTTGGTAGGTTTTGTGACTCTGCTCAGACACAGAGTCATCTGGTGACAATCCAGCAAAGATTTACACTGCTTGCAATTATTATTGAACCAATTATCAAATAACCCAATTATTGTAATCATTTTATGCTCGATTACTGGTGAGGCTGCTCCACTGAGTCAGAGTTAGTTCCAAAGAGAAGATATGATCACATGCATTTTTACAGGTAATTCAGCCCAGTTTGTGTGCTTCAGGGTGGGCATCTATCAGTTTAAACTGCTGGTTTTGACTGTGAGAACTGTGGAAGGTTTTGTTTAGGACCCTTCCACGTCTTTACTTCTGTGCTTCATGAGTTCACCATTTTGGAAATTGATGTCCTTTGAAATCCAAAAAATTCGTCTTGCTCTGCTTCTAAAAAAGTACCCACCATGATTTTTCTGACTTACCACCTCAATAATTTTGCAGTCTCTTTCGGCTTTTTTTTGATTTCTTTACAGTTTTGATGATTTTAAAGAGTGAGATTTAACAAATAATTTTATATTTGGTTCTGTTATTCAGCATCTCATGTAGAAGTACCTTATCAAGAGAGAGAAATATTAGTTCAGGTCTGTAAATAGACATGGCTATTTTGTATTCTTGTTCAAGTTCTGAAGGTGAGACTTGAACAACAAATTCTTCTGAAAAGAAAAAGAAAACCCTTTACAAGCAACAGGGTTTTCAAGAATAGCATATCTTTCTCCATTAAAGCATGTCAAGTCTTATCTCGAGTGTATTTCTGAGTTTGCCACTTTCCATTCTTGCTCTAGCATCACTGAATTAACCTTCTATACACAGTATGATCTCAGAATCAAAAAGTTGTTAAGACCTTGAAGGTAAAACTCTAAAGATGTCATATGTCTTCAGAGAATTGCTTGTCTGAATGGAGCTGTCTTCCATTTTTTCTTTTAAAGAAAGGGAAAAGTACATTGTAAAAATACTGAGCTTCCTAGTTGTGAATCCTGTCACTGTTCCACGCAGAAACCAAACCATCAGCTGTCCTGGAAAACTGGTTGTTCTCACATTAGCAGAAACATCCTGTTTCGGACTGAGTCCACGTTCACTGACACTTGGGGTTACCTTAACAACTATTAGTCTTGTTTTCATATCTTTGCCTTGTGAAGGGGGTACAAAAAAATGAAGAACTAGTCCCCAAAATTCTCTTGTGCCTTCCAGCATTCCGTCTGCATTTGCACTACCCCAGCTTAAGTAGTAGTAAGGAATGACTGGCTAAACCTCTGAATTATTTGAAGCTAAGTGTTCTATTTATGATAGAAATTAAAAGTGTGCCCATTACTGCAGCTTCTTCCAGTCTGTAATTCAGACAGCCTGGTATTACCTCGGCAGACAGGGTACTTTTGGGAAGGACTTACAACGGGATAGGCAATGGTTGAGTGGTGCTATTATACTTGATATACATTAAATTGTTTATTGCTAAAACTAGCTAAAAACTCCAAAAATAAAAAGAAAAAAACTCCATCTCATAAGGCAACAGGGAATGTAGACGGCCTAGCTCTCCAGATGGCTGAGGAAACAGATATTTTTTGCTTTTTGTTTACATTTGAAGTTTGGATTGTCAGGAAATCTTTGACAGAATGAACGAATTTGGACTTTCATCACTTTGATTTCTACCACTTTTTCATTCTGATTTCCCTTCCACCCTGTAACAGCAACTTCAACACAAAGTGCCACTGATGTGATTGCCGTGTTGGGTCACTAAATCCCAAAAACTGGGCTGAACAAAAATTATTCTAAACCTATGGTTTTTTTCCAGTATGGGGCTAAATATTACCATTCACTTGTCCAGAAGAGAGGGAAAACAGGAGAGGAAATCTGGCAGAAGACTTAAGATCCCTGACAGGAGCCAGCTGTATGGGATGCTGTACAAAGGCAAATAATTTGACAACTTTGCTCCTTTTCTTAATATTTCCTTCATAGTTTTTCCTGAAACATCATAGATTTTGAAAGCTGATGCAAGGCTATTGAAATAAAGAAAAATGTATGTAATACTTTTATGTAAACTCCCAGCTAGAAAAGAAAATTTCTGCTTACATGAAAAGGGGACACACAATTAATTACCTAAGTCCCATTATTCACAAAGACTGGGGGGTGGTGAAAGCACACATTTAGAACAATTTTTCTTTGAAAGGAAGTTTCAGTGCCCAAGTTTGCTGTTGCTGCTACACTTTGATTGAATATTAGCTGTGCAGCATTAAAAGACTTATCAAAAGGTGTCAGAAGTTCTATCACAGCACCTGGTGGATAGATATCTTACGGTTTTGGCCCTTTTTCAAGCAGATGTCTAACAAAGTGATCAGAATATTGACTTCTTCAGCTAAGGCAAATGTTTGCAGAACTTTGAATCAGAAAGGAAGGTTTACAGGTTTTTGTGCCCTGTGATACGCACAGGAGATGACACATGCAGCAACAACCTCTTTTTCTCTGCATTTTGTCATCCTTGAATTCCTACAGTGAGTCATTAGCATTTATCACATCATCTTCTTGACCTGGGCACCTCTATTCCAGTATTTGGTCTGTCTCCAAAAACACACAACTCACGTCTTGCAGCTGAAGGTTACTTTTGTAAAAAATCAATTTATATGTTGAGATCTTGTGTCCATAATGAAGGTTGGTCACAGGAATAGGAAAAATATCAGCTGAGGATTAAAAGTATGATCCATATTCCTGAGAAATTATGTTATTGAGCATTCCCTTGCAGTCCAAAGGAAAAAGTCTGTAAGGCTGGGCATTCCTACACCTGTGGGCACAACATAGAAGTGTAGCACGAAGGTGAAAGGTGCAGCTGAGCCTTAGGGGTGGGTTTGGAGCAGGGTCAGACCACACACAGTGTCCTCCACAGTTCCTTTTCCAACACACGTAAGCCCAGGGCTGCACTCAGCTGAAGGGCTTCAAGCAGTGGCTTCCTGCCAGTTTATTCTGCTTAACTAAATTCTTTTACAGCTGACTTTCTTCTCCTGCCAGAAGTGGTAGAAGGGAAATGAAACAGAATAGAAAAGAAGCTGATCCTGAATATTGTGGTTTATTTTATCACTGTGATTCATTGAAAGAGACAGAAAGCTCCAGTTTGGTTTAAATCTCCCTACTACGGATTTCTGTCAATGCACACGCCTGCCCCCTCCAGCCCAAAACACTTTTTCATTGTTTACAAGTGACAGAATGCGCATCATAATTATCAGTTTGTTTGTTAGAGATGTGACCTATTTGAGTCGAAAAGCTGTTTTCACTTACGCAGGCAAGCAGAACTACTCCGGAATGTTTATGGAAAAACCTGGTGTATAGAAACATTTTCACTGTAAACATTTTCCTACAGGAAACACCCAGATCAAAACTGTAGGCTTCCAAAAGATAAAATAAACTGTTTTGTTTACAAGTTGTTGTAAATCTGTGCTGTTACTTTTTCACACAGGACTACAACCACACTGAAAGGAATCTTCATGATATGGTTTAGTGGGTGTGGTGGGGTTCAGATGAAGGCTGGACTTGATCATCTTGGAGGTCTTTCCTGGCCTTAATGCTTCTGTGAAATGTGGCAATGAAACAGTTGTTTCTTGGAGTCAAAAATTAAAAGCTTATTTTTACTGCCACCATAAAATATTTCTTCCCTCCTGCAAAGTGCAGCATTACTGAGAGTGCGTTTTCAAAACGCGAATGTCACGAACACGAACTGAGCTGGTGCTTTGGGCAGGATAAAAGCCTTTCACCCCATTTAAAATTGATTACCATGTGCCTAAGACCACAAAGATACAGATCCATGGTTTAGGATACAAGCAGACAGCGTTTCTCCAAAGGGAGAATTCCGTAAATTCGAAGCTTTGTCCAGGATTCTTTTCCACGTTGCTGCATTGCCATGTTTTATTCCAGTCACACTTGCACAGAACTTTCACAGTATTCCCTTGTTGTCTGAGATAATTTACTTTCAGCTTGATCTTGAATAACTGGCCAGAGCTGGTTCTGTTCATCTGTGAAACAGAAGGTGTTACATCAGCGCTAAAACTGCTTATGGAAGGCAAACACTGTGGAAATACCATCAGAAATATGCATGCAAGGGAGTATTAGCACTTTAATTTTCAGCTGCTGAAGAATCCCACATGAGCTTTTTGGGTTTTTTTTGGGCAAGGGGAAGTTCTGCTCGCTTCCTAGGAAATTCCCAGGTGTGCACAAATGAGACAGGGCTAAACTGTATTGCAGAATATATAAGTTGTCGCTATTTTACAGTGAAGGAAAATTAAAATTGTAACTGTTTAGCACAGTCTATAGGGAATTTGCTGGTGATAGGGCTTTGTGGGCTCCTTGTAGAACTGCTTAAGGCAGTAGGACTCCGCCCAATGTGTTGTTTGTTAAACCATGTGCTTGGTTTTGGTTTTCTTTTTGTTAATATTTAAGCACAAACATGTGCTTTATTTACCTCAAGGGGTACCAGGAAAATTCACCAACAGTCCTTTTAATTTAATCTGATAAGAGAGGAGTGAAAAGACAGGTTTTTATGGTGCCAAATTTCCACTATGGATTTTGTCCTTTTTATTTTCTTTCCTCTGTTAACTGAGGGGGAGCAGATTTAGTTTAGATATTGGGAAGGAATTGTTCCCTGTGAGGGTGGGCAGGCCCTGGCACAGGGTGCTCAGAGAAGCTGTGGCTGCCCCTGGATCCCTGGAAGTGTCCAAGGCCAGGCTGGATGAGTTTTGGAGCAGCCTGGGCTGGTGGAAGCTGTTCCTGCCCATGGCAGGGGTGGGACTGGACGGGCTTTAAGATTCCTCCCACCCCAAACCCTTCTGGGATTCTATGACACCAATCTTACTCATTTCTACTTCCACTGCCTTCCTTCCTCACTGCCCACATCTCAGCTTATTTTATTTCTCTTTACAAACATTTGCTACCTCTTCTTCTCTTGTCCTTCTTTCTAATTTTCACCTGCTTTGGGTCTTAGCATCAGAGCCTTCATCTCCAGTGGCTCATCTCAGATTGTGGCTTTCTTTGAACTTTGCTTCTGCCTTTGTTTCTCATAACAGAAGATTTGGGGTCATATTCATGAAAATGTTCCTGGCAGTGAGGGGCACAAGCTGATCTTCATTAGGAAGAGAAACTGGAAACTATTTTTTTTAATACATGGAGAGATACTTGTTTGATATGGTTTTGGAAAAGAGGGAAATGAGCCCCTGTTGATTTTGCAGAATTATATCTAAACTGAAGTTCAAGAGGGAGAAAAAACTTCCTGCAACTAAAGCCAGGGAGTTTCATATGTGAAACAACTTTCAGTGATGCAATTTTAAATAAATTCTACCATATTAAAAAAACCCCAACCAAACAAAACAATTGTTTCCTCAGAACTTTAAAATTCTGAACAAGACATTTCATTGCAAAATTGGCAGCAGGGCTATTCATAAGGAGTATTTCTTTGGCATGTTTGAATGGGTTGGTTATGAGTTACATATTTTTACCTCAGCATTATAGGTGAATTCACGAGCATTCCAGCAGGCTGTGTGTGACACTTGTGCAGCACATGAGCAACAAGCTGTTCTGTATTTCTGGGAAACTAATGTTTGCAAGTTTGCAAAGAGAGAACCCAACTTTATTCCTCAGACAGCACAGAGCTTAGAAAAGAAAAAGCCCTTTCACTCCTGCACACTTCGATGTAAATCTCAGCCATCACCTGGCCTTGCCTGGTATAAGAATGGGGCTGTTTCACAGCTCATTTTCTTCTAAACCCAGGGACTTTCCACTGAGTTGATCCCTACAGTTACATTTTGGAAGATACTGCTCGAAGGGAACGGCCTCAGCAATCACCCCAAGTGATTTATGGGATGTTCAAATCCAGCACGGATCTCATTCCTGTTATGCCTTGATGCAGATCTGTCTAAGCAGAGTGCGTGCGAGGAAATTCATCCCCGTGCACTGTAATGAGGCTCCACATCCCTCCAGGAGCTTGGAGAAGATGAGGGATACTTATCCCATTTTTATTCATTGATCCATCCAGTCTCAAAGCAAAAGATATTATATTTCATAGCTTCATCCACAAGGAACTCCAGCCTCGCTGAGGAATTTTCGGAACCACTGACTCTAATTTCCATATTCTGGAGAGAACAGTAGAATGCATTAGATTAATATCTGAACTTAGTAAAGCATTTGATATCATAGTTCATAGCAAGAATTATTCATGAAAATAATCTATCTTGGCTTGACTATGATCCTTTGGAGGAATTAATACTTTAAAATGCTTAAATGTGATTGCCTATGAGGATGTAGCTGACCTGGGGAGCAATCCTGCCAACCTCAGCCCACAGAATAAAAATAAAAATAGTGTCATTTATGGAGTCCCTTATCCTACTCAGGGGAGGAAGTTCAGAGTCAGTAAAGTGTTTGAAAAGTGCTTTGCTGTAAGTGACTGGGATATTTTGGCTGACATTCTGCTTTTCAGTGGTATCCATTTTAGGCTTACTTGCATATAAATACACCCTGGCTTATTTTCCCTAAGAGACCTCTGGGTGCATTTCACCCATTAAAAGAATATTTTATAAACCATTAACGATACTCTGCCAAAAACCAGCAACACTTGCTCAAAGCCCAACTAAAATTAAAGCTGCTGTGGTGCCACTAGTGAAGAGCAAACTAGTGGCAAAAAGCCACCCACACCTTTCTTATAAAGCTTTGTGCCTTATCACTTAGAGAAAAAGAGGCCAGCAGATGCCATTCTGAGTGCTTGGGTGAAACACAAATGCCATGGAAGTGTTAGATGGGTCATTTTTGTGGAGCAGAAAGAAACAAGCATAGACTCAGATACTAGATTTGCTCCTACCCCGAAGTAAAAAGGTTTTGACCATTGAGAATTATTTATTTATACCTAGCTGCTAGCTTTTGGGTTTTCTAGCTCTTGTCCATAGCGATGGAGAGAAAGGCATTCACAGCCATAAGTTTAACCATTCTCAGGAGCTTCTGTTTTCCAAGATTTTTTGATTCCCAGAGTCACCTCTTCCCAAAATTCCCTACAGCCCATGTACAAGCTGGAGAATTCTGAACTTGAAACTTAAAGCTAAGGCTAAGCGTGAATTTCCTTTTTCCTGGGGCAGTCAAGTTTGATGCTTTCTGGGCTGTTTTAGTGATTGAGATAAATTTTGTGCAGCTTGTGCCTTGAAAATGATAGGAACTATCAATTTAATGAGCAGTTCCACTTGCTAAAGTGCTTTGCTCAATTTTTTTTTTTTTTTTTTTTTGGTGTGTGCCATGATCAAGTACAGCACCAGGGTCACTAAACCGTATCTTTACAGTTTAATTGTGTGTCCACATATGTGAATGACGAAAAAATTGATAAATTGGACCTCGTAGAAAACAAATAGCTTTAAAAAAAAAAAAACAAACCCTGCTCTAGATCAGATTTTCTGTTGGTTGCCTTATTTTCCCCTGCAGCAAAACTCTGTGCAGCCCTGACAGTGAGAATGCAAGGTCAGTGGAGATGCTGACATTTAATGCCTGTAGTAAACATTTCAGCATACAGAAAGTAATTATTTACAGCTTAAGCAGTGAGAAATTACAAAGCTTGTCTTTAGACCTTGTGGCTTCTTGGCTGGTATTTGCAGAGGTGATGTATACACAGAAGGATTTCTTTACTGCTGTATTTTCTTTATTGTGTTCTCTCTAGATGTTATTGTGCTGAACTTTCTGAAGGCTAATAGCTCACAGAACACAATAAAAAGAGGTTATTTAGCAACACTTCCATGGCTATAATACTTTTCTTTTTTACCCTCTCATGCACCTTTCTAATAACTTCCAGCTGAAAATACTGCCCTTATTTTCTAAGAGCTCCTCATGTTTACTAAATCACCAGTAGGTATTGTTGTTTTTACAAACCTCTTCACAAAGCAGCCTGTAAAATATTATTATTTCAAGTAGCAGTTCATGGAAACAGAGCAGTTCCTTGTACTGAGCAGGAGAAGTCATGTAGCAGAATGCAAACTTCTTATTCTTTTCAGTAGTAAGGTTTTATTAGAAATTTTCACAGTTTGGGTTTTTTCCTGTGAGCGATGTGTGCTGTAGTAATATTTTACAACACCTGCTGTGTTATGTGTAATTCACACTTTTAGAAATTATCATGCACTTAAGCAATACATTCTTTACAAAATTTGAATTTAAAAAAATTTTCTGTGCAAAACCAAATTATTATCATTTATTGTGCACTGTTATTATTATTATTATTATTACTACTTCTACTACTCCTACTAAGTATTTTAAACCATGATATCATGGCAAGTACCAAAGATGAGGAAAAAATGTGAATTTAAAACTGTAGCAGTCTGCACAAGAAAAAAGACACAAAGGATGAATGACAACAGCAAGTGCCAATAAAAAGTTGAGCACAGCAGGGATGTTGTGTGGTTACAGTGCCTGAGAAGCAGGCAGCTTGATACAGGCTGTTAAAATACAACGCAAGAAACCAGGAAATAGAGGAACTAAAACTTTTTCTAGGTGGGAAAGTGATATGTAAAAAAAAAGAAGGAAGGGTTAGGAAAGCCAGGAAATTTGTGGCTCTCTTAAGCACTCCATGTTAAATTCTCATGGTGAATTTGGGGATTTTTTAGCACTGTGGCTCTCTCTCAGAGGCCCCCTCCTCAAGAGCACATGAAAATGGGATGAAAAAGCTTATGGGTTGAGATGGAGGGAGACCACGTGTCCAGGCTAAATTAGGAAAATTAATTTAGTTTATTAAATTAATAATTAAAGTAGTAGTAAAGTGAACACCAGAGACAAGAACTCTGAGACAGTTTTCTGAGAATATTTCACTGTTTTGTTCAAAAAACCCTGTGATTAATTCTTCTGTGTGGTCTGCTCCACTCCTTTTTTTCTTTTCTCTCTGTCTAGCAACTCCACCATCCAAAAAAAAAAAAAACCTCCTCCAACAGTTCCTTTCCTTCCAGCTCTTGAAAATTCTTGAGCAACCCCAGTTGTTGCCTTTCCCTTTGGGGAAACATAAGAGTTATCATCCTTCAGCTTAAAGCAAGACAACCTGTAAGTCTAGAAAAAAATCTGAACTGCCCTTGGTAGCTGTACTTGGATTCCATCTTGGCTTCCCAAGAGTAGGTGACCCAAATGGCCAACTTGGGCCCTCAGTTAGCATCTTGGGTGCACAAGTCAGACAATTTATGTGAGGAGATAAAATATGTGAGCTCCTGTAAAGGTGTTGTGAGCAACTTTTAGTCCAGGTGCCTGGCTCAGTGATACTCTCGCAGCTCTCAATGCGTTCTATTCCACCAAGAGTTATGAGCTTCTCCTTCAGATTTATTCGTATGTGGAGTTATAAATTTCTGATCTTATTTCTTGCTTGTGGGACGTATTTTCTCCCTGTGCATTCTTATTCATGCAGGCTTTCATTTGATCCTGCTGCAAGATTCTTTCCTCCTCCTCCTCATGTGCTCAAAAATTGTAGCCACAGCAGTTTCCATGGCCGCGGAATTATGCAGCTGCTCAACACTCCTGTCTTTCCTGCTGTGCTTATTCCCCTTCCCAGTGCAATCCCGGGGACAGGAGTCACGGCACTGGAGTCTCTTAAATCACACAAGCACAGTTTGCTCTCCCTGCAGTCAGAGATCCAAAGGCAATCCAGGGTGCCCTGGAGCCCGACATGCTCCTGTCTCGTGGGGCTGCTCTGCAGATGATGGACAGAAACCACCTCCCATGCTGGGTTTTGAGCATGGTGGAAGTGCAATATTTTAAACTGCCATCTAAAAAAACCCAACCAACAAACTGAGCAATTTCCACTGCCTTTAATTATGCATAAGTGTTCCTAGAAAGTTGTCTTAAAATGCATCCAGTGTGACCTGCAGATTGCTTTTCATTTTCTTGCTGTCATGGACACTTCATTGTGCCATCCTCCATTCAGCTGGCTAAAAAGAATGAAAATAATGCTTTCAGATTAAACAAAGATGCAATTTCACCCTCCACCCCTTTCCTCCTGCCCTTGTTTTTTCCTTTTTGAGAAGCAGCTGATCTGATCTGTCAAGGTCACGCACTGGGAAGTACGAAAGGCAGGTGCTGGGAGTTGTCCAGTAGTCTGGAAACATTTCTTTGCATTTTTTCGTACCTCAGACAAATTGTTCATTTAGCCCTCAGACTGTTTAGCTCTCCGGCTCCTGACATTTTCAAATGACAGTAGTAAAAATGAATGTGGTGAGTGGAGTGGAGTTGTAGCTGCTGGTTTATGTACTGCCTGAACAGGGGTTAATGAATCCCTTCTCTGCGTTGCGAGGTTATGAAGTAAAGCAGAAAAAAGGCTTGTGGAGGTGGGAAAACACTGAATAACACCAGCACCATAAATAAATTCTTGAAATAAGATTGGCTCTGTCTTCTGAGCTAAATTTGATACCATAGTACACTTCCTCCAACGTTAGGAGAAGGGTGAGGCCCATCCAAAACAGGATTAAAAGACACCAAGAAAAGGCAGAAGGTGAGGAGGACTTGCTTCAACTTTTTTGTAGTAAATCTAAAAGAAAACCTTTGATAAAAATCCATGTCCAGTCCACCATAAGAAGTACTAGCCTTCCAAGAGGAAAAAAAATCTACATTAAGAATTAAAAAATTACTGGGATGAGGAAAGGAAGAAAAGATCCTGGGAGAACGATTCTCCAGTAGATCTCATACTGATTTTTTTTTTCTTCCCCTTTTCTTTTTTTCATGTAACCAACACCACAAGCTTCAGAGAACCTGGTGCACCGGTGACACAGATACCTCCCGTAAATCAAAGGTGGTTTCATGAGATTTAAATCAATTTGGAATTGAAAAAGTTTGTTAATGCTAAGCAGTTGAGTGTCCAGATACATTCAGGATCAATATTAGTAATGCAAGGGATAAACAACAGTAATAAATAAACAAGTAATAAATGTACATCCCTAATTTCCTGGTACTCTTCTACAGCTGATCAAGGGAGCTTTAATCTGATAAAAACAGACAGAAATATGCTCCTGTCCCTCAGAAAGAAGTGAAATAGCATCTACAGAAAGGAATGAGTGCTTGGGAGGAAAGTGCAGCCAAAGTGATAAATAGTAACACTGTGATTGCTGGATCTGGAGAATAAAAATAAACCCCTGCAATAAAAAAAAAAAAAATATTCAAGAGAGCAAATCAGAAAACAGATTTTAGGAGTTTATCCTGAAATTTTATGTAAAATAAAAATAATCTTATAATTGAAAATATCTAAAACTTCAAGGAAAAATTAGCAAATGAAGGGGGAACCCTGTGGGGTTATATGTATGAAGAGGCAGAGAAATAATATTTTTTAAGTCATCCTTTAATACCAGACTTACAGGGGGGTGTGTGGGCAGTTGTTCCTCTTTAAAAACAAGGGCAAAATGATGCATTTATATAAAAATTTTGTATTGTTTGGTATTGTTGCAGTAAACCCAGATCAGTCAAAACTTACGTGTCCTCTTCGTTAGACATACAGAAGAAAAAGTCCCTACTACTCAAACTGCAGAAAAACCCCAAAATAATAATAATAAAAAGCTCTTTTTAACCTATATCTGTTTGATCCTTGCTTTTAGTGTCCCTAGATTTTTTTGATCAGTTCATAAAATCTGTTGCACCTTGCACACAGGTGACTGAGCAATTATTTGTATGACCAAGCTCCTACAAAGCTTGTAAAAGGACTGAAGAATAATTATTTATGCTCCTAGGGAGGCAGAGTGGTAATCAGAGAAAAAGTGACTTCCTATGCAGTCTGCATGGGTTATAAAGGGATTTCCGTGTTTCACCCTAAAAAGCAGAGATAAATGATGATCTTTTCTAAATGTGACAAAACATATGCTCTTAGTTTCTTTGTGAAAAATATCAGGAGGTGCCATTTTCCTACGTTGTCATTAACACTGTGAACAAGCCAAGTGGCTTATTAAGGAAAACACTGAGACTTTTTCAATGAAATCTCAGTCTGCTGAAATTCTGTAGGAATATTGGGCTTCAGGGTGCAGGGGAGGTCCCCTTTTCCCCTGATGGCCACCCTGCTGGATCAGCACACTTGCACAACTTGGCACAAAATGTCCCAGACTCCTTTTTCAGCCCCTTCCCACCAGTTCCCCATGTTGCTTCGACCCCCAGTTATGTATTCTCTCCTTCTCTGTCCTGGGCTCCCCCGAAATAGATCACTTGTCCCTGGTTTCTTTTTTCCCCACAGAAGTCATTTTTCCTATACCAGCACCCAAATTTAGAATGTTTGGCAGCATCTCCAGGGTAACCCTGGTGTTGCTGACACAGTTCCCTGGGTGCTGCTGGCCTTTCAGACCGTCTCCACAGAAAGTCACCAGTGCTCCCTTCCAAACATTTCTAAAAAATGCCTTTCTCACCCATAAATCCCATTAAACTCCTGAAAATCTGGCCATTCCTAACAGCATTGTCTGTAATTTTTTTTTTTTTTTTTTTTTTACTTATCATTGTGCTATTTGTTACATCCAGCAGTTTCTCGTGTCATTGCTGGTGGTTTCCCAGGGTCTGTTCACTTCTCAGGTCAGGGCTTAGTCCTTTACCTGTGAGCCCAATTCTACAGATTCTATGAAAATCTCAAGTTAAAAGAGCCTTAAAATCAGAAGAAAAATTGAAAATTGGAATTATAATTAAATTTTAGTATCATTTTTCCTTTATTGCATAGTATTACACTAACAAGAAAAATTTAATGAGCCTAATTTCATACAAAAGTTACCAGAAGATATTTTGGTAAGTCAGGTTTGTTTTTCATCCTTGTTACATCCTCATGTTCTACGAAACCTCAGAACAAAGTGCTGCTCAAGGAGGCTGGGAAAAAACATGTCCCCTTAGGATATAACCCCAAAGTAACCAAAAAATTCATGAATCCAGTAAAAATATTGATTGTATTATGTGAAATTGCCATCATACACAATCAGCATTTGACAAATTGATTTGAAATCAATTGAAATCAATGATTTGAAAAATGGAAAAAGCCCTCCACGTGTGCTATATGGCAATAATAACCAAGTGCATTTTTAGTGCAGCTAAATGTGATATTCCAGAGGCTCTACAAAAGCCACACACTTTGGCACAGCAGAAAAAAACCGGACACCTCCCTCCCCAAACTCTGTTCTGCCACATCCATGCCGAAGAGTCAGCGACCTCAGAGTGACCAAACACCTGATCAAAAGGGCTCCAATGTACAATTTGCAGCTTCACAGGCGCTGCACGATCAATAATTTGAAAACCACATGTGTAACCTTCAAGGTGAACCCAGAAAGACAACGCCTTTGAGCTCCTTGGCACTGGATTCCCACAATGACAGTGTTGGATTAATGAGCACCCTGTGCCTTGTGGCTCGTTACCTCTCAGCAGCAGTGGTTGAGCCATTAGCTGGCAAAACATTCCCTGTCATCCCAGCAATCTATAGGTGCTGTTCCTCTGACCCCACAGAAACCTCTGTGTGCTGATCATCCCACTGATGCTGTGATGGTTTTTGTCTTTTCTTTTATACCCCTGTTATACCTTTTTACAGTTTCTGTATTCTTGGTGCTTTTTGCCTCCATTCTTGGACTTGTTTGTCAGGCTGGGAGACTGAACATTTCAGAAGCTTTGCAGTGAGGGATCAGTGTGCCCAGAGCCCAAGGGCCTCTCCAGAACACATTTTGTAACCTGAGACAGAACCATCCAGGGGAAGGTTCCTTGGGGAGGGGGCTCACTGGAGCCTCTCATTGGGGAATCTTTGATAGATGTGCTAATTAGTAACACCTACAATGTGATCCCAGATCTTTGGTGGGTGTGCACTGCGGGGTGCATGGAGGGGCATTCGACCTGGGTGTGGTGCACCTGAGGATCCTTAAAATAAACACCAAGGTAAAATCCCTTTTCCCCTTCTAACCATGTTTGACTCTTGATTTTAAGATGAGGAAAAGGCATCACCACCAAGAACAGGTGCTGAGCCAGGGGTTTAAATGCCGTCACCTCCATCCCAGGAGGCATCCCAGGGACCTTCACCCTGGTGCACACTGCCAGGGATACACACCAGTCTTCCTTGGTGTTAAAATGTCCCCAGAACACCCTACATACCAAACATGGTTTTGCAGTCAGCTTGTAACCAGTGACTTCTTAAATGCCTGGTACATGGGTGAACACTGGTAATACTCAACCACCACAGCAGATTTTTCCTTGAATTTTCCCCAGCAACCTAGGGAAACTGGAATTTTGGTCTCTTCTTAGGCTATCAGACCAACAGGCACGAGCTGTACTGGCAAACCTTGAGGTTTGGTGATGATGTCCTTGTGGGGCCCTGTACCTGGATGCACAGACAGCAAGCCAAGTCTCCCGAGAGCTGCTTTTAACAATATTTCAGCAGATAAAAGCTGGTGAACTAGACACCACAGAAAGGAAGGTGTGGACTTTTGCAAATCTCCAAATCTGGGTTCTGCTCAGGCTCCTTGTGCCTGGCAGTAAACTCAGAAGGCAAAGAAATGCCAAATCCCCAACGTGAGAAACATGTGTTTACCACGTGAGTGCTGTCCAGATGGTGACCATCCTTCTACCTATGCTTTAGCCAATTTGTATCTGTGTAACCAGCTTTGACAGCTATTAAGTTCTCTTAGCTTTAACACCGGTTTTGGAATGCATTTAATTTTCATGCTAAGAGACCCAAATTGCTGATGTGGGATGGAATCCAAAACGCACTGAACTCAGCAGAAAAAAAAAAAAAAAAATCACAGCCTGACTGCATCTTGGAGCTAGTAATTAGTGACTGAAAGTGTACTGTAGCTGGCATCACACTCTTTAATAAATGTAGTAGAGTGTTGGAAGGAGAGAGATGGACAGAAGTGAGCTGCCACGTGTGTGATTCTTCTCCATTTGTTGCCTTGGATTATTGGGACTGAACGTGATTGAACGTGAGGTGGAATGGATTCTGGTAGGATAGCCTGGTTCAGACAGCTCACTGCAGCATCATTTAACACCAATGTACTGTGTAAATAAACACCTTTGTAAATGGAAAACAACCACCTTTCTAGTCCTTTTTTACTTCAGAGCCTCAGCTGACAGGCAGCACTTTGGCTTCCTTGATGTGGAGTAATTCATGCAGTGCAGCTATACTGCTCCTCATCACCAGGATGGTGCCTTTAAAAGGTTCCCAGTGCTGCAGTGTCTCTGTTTTCACAGCCCCAGCAACCAAGAAAGGCTGCTCACAGTTACTGACATCATTTTTTGTGTTATCAAATTGAAATACAGAGTCATAGAATCAAATAATCACAGACTGGTTTGGATCTGAAGGGACCTTAAAGCCCATCCAGTCCCACCCCTGCCATGGGCAGGGACACCTTCCACTAACCCAGGTTGCTCCAAGCCCTGTCCAACCTGGCCTGGGACACTGCCAGGGATCCAGGGGCAGCCACAGCTTCTCTGGGCACCCTGTGCCAGGGCCTCCCCATCCTCACAGGGAAGGATTTCTTCCTTGGAGCCTCCTCCAAGCTGAACACCCCCAGCTCAGTCTGTCTCCATAGCAGAATTGCTCCAACCTCTCCTATGTTATTTTTATAAAATAACTTATTTTATTTTTAATACTTGTGTGCAGCATATCCTGGTACAGAGTATTACCACATATATTGCAGGCTAACAGGCAAAGCTCCCCAGATTTCTTGGCCAAGTGGTATAAATCATTTCTCTGAGTCACTGGGTGAGCCGGCCATTGGAGGACTCTGGATGTCTCAGGCCAGGCCAGGCTTGGTTTAGTTTTCTGTATAAAATCCATTTCAATTAAAAGCCTTGCTGACAGTAGCACCATTATTCAGGCTGGGGAGAGTCATTCCACGCTGATAAAATTGGATTTCTTTGTCACACTCTTTCAGACTCTATCCCCACAATGTGCAGCAATTTTGCACAGAAAAAAAA
>VXAC01006003.1:0-41368 GCA_013399225.1 Rhipidura dahli
GCAGGGGGACCGCAGCCGGCCCCGGCACTTGTGGGGGTGCCGTGGTTGCGCCTCTCTGGGACAGCGCCAGGCGTGCTCTGCTCACGTGTGCCTTGCACTGTGGCTTTGTACTGATCGCAGAGAATCAGATCGCACAGAATCAGCTGGATTGAAAGGGACACATCAGGATCATCGAGTTCCAACTCCCGGCACTGTACAGGACACCCCACGAGTCACAGGATGTCTGAGAGCATTGTCCAAATGCTTCTTGCACTCTGTCAGGCTGGTGCTGTGTCTACTGCCCTGGGGAGCCTGTTCCAGTGCCCAAACACCCTCTGGGTGAAGAACCTTTTCCTGGTATCCAACCTAAACCTCCCCTGGCACAGCTTCAGGCCATTCCCTCAGGCCCTGTCACTGGCACCACGGACAAGACATCGGTGCCTGCCCCTCCTCTTCCCGTTCCAGCGAGGGGGTTGCAGACCCCAGTGATGTGTTCCCTCAGTCTCCTCCAGGCTGGGCAGAGAAAGTGCCCTCAGCCACTCCTCACATGGCTTTCTCTCAAGGCTCTTCACCATCTCTGTATCACCTCTTTTGACACTTTCTTGTAGCTTTAGATCTTTTTTATGTTGAGTTCTCCCAAACTGTTCCCAGGACTTGAAGTGAGGCCTCCCCAGGACTTGAGGTGAGGCCTCCCCAGTGCAAAGCAGAGTGGGACTCCCTTTCCCTGCTGGCAATGCTGTCCCTGATGCCCCCCAGGACAGGGTTGGCCCTCCTGGCTGCCAGGGCACTGCTGACTCATGTTCAACTTGCCATCAGCCAGGACCTCCAGCTTCCTTTCCATGGTGCTGCTCTCCAGTTTCTCATTCCCCAGTCTGTCTATACATTCAGGGCTGCCCCATCCCAGATGAAGAATACAGCACTTCCCTTTGTTAAACACTACACAGTTGGTGATTGCCCAGCTAAATAATTCATCAAGGTCTCTCTGCAGGGCTTCCCCGCCTTTGAGGGAGTCAACAGCTCCTCCCAGTTTTGTATTATCTGCAGACTTGCTCAGTGTCCCTTCCGGTCCTGCATGCAGATTGTTTATGAAGGTGTTGAAGAGCACAGAGTCAGGTGCTCTAGTGAGAGGTCACCAGAGTGATGTCACCCCAGTCACTGTAACCCTTTGGGCCCAACCTGTGAGTGAGTTGCTCACCCATCATGTGACATGTTTATCCAGGTGTTCAAAAGATCAATTACTTGTCAGTAGAATGACCTTGTTAAGGTTTAGGCCTCGATGTTCTTCTCTGTCAGGTCTTAGGGGGAGGTTCAGTGCTCAGACCTAGGGAGAGGTTGACAAAGCCTGGAAGAAGGATGAACTGTTGCAAAATGTGGAAAATGTAAAAAATTTTTAAGAAAGGATGGTCTTTAATATTTTACCTTTTTATACTTTCAACAACAAGAAAGATTTATTCCCTGAAACAGAAAGCAGCCAACAAGCTCTAAGTGATGTCCAGGTGTTAGAAAAACAAACTACTTGTTGGCAGAATTGCCTTATTAAGGTTTAGGGCTTGACAGGCTTGGGGAGGTTTGCAAGGCTTATGGAGAAGGATGTACCATTGATGGCAGACACAAAGAATGTAGAATTTACAGGCCACAAGGATATCTAGTAAGAATCCCCAAAAGAAGGAGGAAACTCATAAAGGAACTCAGCAATTGAGCTGAATCAGCTATGACTGGTAAAAAGTAATTCCGGCAGCAGGAAATGCAGCCACCAACTCAAAAGAAAAGAAAGACTGAGCATGCAGCCTAATTGCCATAAGAAGTGAGGGACTCTCTTAACCTATAGATAGACTGTTAATTAATAAGAGAACTATGCAGCTTGTGGCCAATGAATATTAATTCCTATTTTTGCTAAAATGTATAAATAGTGAAATGTTCTGGTATTCATGGTGCTGGCTTTGTGGATTTGCTGCACGGGTCTGTAAATAAATCAAATATCTCCATTGTGTGCACGGATTGGCCTCCTGCACACTGAGTGCAGTAACATATTTTGGGACAACGGGGCTTCTTTATGGTGGTCACATAAAGGTTTACACAGGGTTGCAGCTTTCCAGAGTCCTTTGGATTTGCTGTTCAGCTGAAGCGTGTCATGCAAGTGCCGTTGTGGTGGGCAGGAGCAGTGAAGGAAGTTTCCCTGGGTCAGCATCCCCAGGTGGCTGTTAGCTGTGGCTTTTGTCACAGCACCTGGAACAGAAAACAATGTGTTTGTCCAGCCACAAAGGGCTTAAGGTGGTGCAGAGCATGGTGAGTGACACGCTGAGGCGGGAAAGCCTGAGACACTCCTGCTTCCAGAAAACAGTGCTTGCAACACAACTCAGCAGGATGTTTAGGAAGTGTTGAAGTTTTGCTTTGCTCTGTAAAGCAGCAAGCAGATTGGATTCTTCCTAGGAAAAGGCACGTCCTGTGGTCAGCCCACAGCCGAAGCAAACTTCAGAAGTGTGTGTAAGTGCTTGTTTCCTGCTGAATTGCACTATTCACTGGGCATTAGCCACCTCAGTCCAGCAAACACATTGGACAACATCCACGTAAAAAGTGAAAACTCTTGTAAGGGACGAAAGATAAATGGGTGAAAAAGCAGATGATTAGAGTGGGAGGACAACAGGTCTTCTTTGTATGATAATATGTTGTTCATTTTGGCCAGTGTTGGCTCCCAAAATGAATGTTTTGAACATGGTTGTGTTTTCAATACAGGGCTTTACACCAGACCTTTTGAACTGTCCCTAGTTCCCTTTGCAATTCGCAACTCTTGGTCATTTTTCCACACTGAAAATGGGTCTCTAAACAAAGGTCATGCTGGCACATACTAAACAAAAAATGAAGATATTTTACATGCGATCCTTTAAATTTTACAATGCAGAATCAAAAGAGAAGTTTTGTGTTGAAAGCATAGTGACAGTACAGGAACATATTTCAGTCATCTTCCTTCAGATTGCTTTCTGTTATATTTCTCTGAGTGAAAAGGTGTACTTTTGACCAGTCACTGGTTGCTTTCTTCATTCTTCCTTGCTGTGTTACACTCCTTGAAGTCCAGTGCTTTCATGCCTTTGAGCAGGACATTCCTTCCCCATTAGCTATTACTAGTTTAAACCACCAATGTAAGTTTGTTCATTTTTTAAGGGGGACTTTTTTTTCTTGAAGGAGGGGATGACAAGTTTGCATTGAGAATTGCTGATTTTTTAATAACACTTTATTTGTAGAAATGTTCCATGTTTCTATGGGCTGGGTGGATTTTAACAGTAAGTTGTTTGGTTTTTTTAAAGCTGCTCTGGGAACTCATACATAAAGTTTCTTAAGTTTAGGAGGTCTGTAAGCTTTCTGTACAGTAGTTTTATAGATTATAGATACTGTATATTCTCATATTCAACATTAATTTTATTATTTGAGCCAACAGGGTGCTTTCAGGGTTTATAAACTGTTTCTTGCTCACAGTGAGGTGTTTCCATACCTTCTGGGCTTCCCAGCTGTGCAGAGCACAGTGTCGGTGAAGCATGTGAGGTAACTGATGTGATGCTGAAGATGTTTCCTGTGTTATGTTCCCTCACGAGTTGCAGCAATACCTACAGTGCAACCAGCTTGTGCCTATGTGAGAGAGATGCCTTGAGAGGCACCGGTAAACAGAGACTAGACAGGAGTAAGGAAATAATAAAGGCAGCTATTTATTTGAAAGGCCTTCAAAGGTACACCCTGGGGAGCCAGAGGCTGCTGCCAAGATGGACCCCAAGATAGAGCCCAGGTCACGAGTTCTTCGCACTTTTATAAGTTTGGTTCATTTGAATATCAGGGTCGATTCTCTAATTAAAGCTTCAGTTAATGATGTAATTCCCCAAGCTTGCCCCCCCCATTAGAAGCTTTTGGTTTATATTTTTTGGGCCTAGGACAGTCTGAGTGTCCTTGGATAGCAGGCCCGGAGATGCTTTGTTGTGTCTGCCTAGCATGAGAGAGCAGAAGTTAACAGGCTACACAAAACTTCAGAGTTACACACTAGGCAGTACAGGATTTGAAAAATAGAAAAGTTAAAATCTACAGCATCAAGAGAAGAGTGCTGTGAGGAGCTGAATGTTAAATATTGCTAACAATACCACAGCTGAGCTTTTGCTGCTCCTTCCTGCTGGTCTCTCTGGCCGATCTCTGCGAAGTTAACTCCTGAGCCACTCCCAAATTACACCAGAGCTGTGTCACGCCTGAGGAATGCAGTATCCCTGGGGAAGAATATCTGTTCTTCTTGTCACATAACACCTTGCTTGATTATCATAATGGATGAGACCCACAAACACTGTCAAAAAGCCCAAAATACCTCTGTCCCCCAAATGGAATGTAACTAGATAGAACGTTTTTCTTTCTGAAAATGTCTGCATTCACCTCCATGAAGATGAATGATTGTCTTAGAATGCCTGATATTTCATGTTAGAAATCCTGTTGTTTGGAAGAGTATGAAACTAACTACTGGCATTTGATTTTAGATTACCAATGCTTAGCAATGGCTTTGATCACTGGAGGTGCTCCTCTGTAACATGTATAACAAATTTGGCTGGTTGTCAAACACAAGGAGCTGTAGACATTTAACCATAATGTTTTACAAGGCAACAAAATGTCTGCAGTGTACCTAACATAGTGGACCAAGTTCTGCTTTTGTAGAGAAGGGGATAGAACCCCTAATACATAATGTGCTCACTCCTACGGCTGGTTCCAATCCAGAGCAGTAACAAAGCATTTAACTGGATGAAACCTTAACTCCAGCTGTTGGAAGAAAAGCAAATGGCACACAGTTACCCCAGTAAAGTTATTCAGACTAATTTATTTCTCTTACATTTAAATGTATTTAGTGCCCATTCCAGGTAAAAAAGATGTCCTTGGTGTCCCTTGCAAACTGCTATTATATGATTCTAAAGCTCAGCAGGCTGCCCTTAATAATAATGTATTTGATATTCTCAGGCTTAAATATCAAGTGAACCAGTGTCACACAGAGAACTCTAAAAAGTGTCACCAGATTTTGTCCTGCCAAGATTGCTCTTTGTTGGTTGAGCTGGCTTGATCTTATGGAGATACAGTATCTCCATTTAGAATTAAATTAATACAACTCTTCAGAATCAAATCTGAATGTTGGAAATGAAAAAGCAATTCCAAGATCCACAGTTACCAGGTTTCCTGTTTTGTCACTGCTTCTTACTAACTAATCAATAGCTACAGATAAATTGAAATGTTGGGATTTTTCTCGTAATTTGCTGCCTTATTAGGAGCTTTCTTCTTTCTACAAGCTTTAAATAAGGCTTGTGCAATTAGAGGCATCAGATAATTCCAGTGCAGAAGGGTGGATATAATGGCACCTAGCATCCTTTATTCTTTGGGCATCTACCTCCCTTTGGCTGATGGGTTGGCAATAGCCATTAGACAGCTTTTCAAGAAGGAAAATGTAACTATCACAATATATCAGTATTGCCTAACATTTTGAGGAAAAAGCAGCATTTTTTTACTAGATTTCTTAACTCTGTATTTTATGGTGAATAGACTACAGTGTGTCAGTGGGGGTGTGATTACCAAAGTAGCCCTACATATTTATTCTGAGCCTGAGTATTTTTCAGCAGTTATGAACTTATGAGAAGTAGCTGCAATGTCTGTGCCAATACATGTTCTGTAGTGCAGTTCGTTTTGACATATCACTAATGAATTTTGGTTGTTTTTTTTTTTTTTCCCAAATTTGTGATTCTGTAGGAGAGTGATATGTTTGGTTGATTGACCAATTGATCTGTTCCTACTGCTGTGCTTAATTTGATAAGGAGCAGTGTGTTTATCATTACTGTCTTCTGACTGCTCAGTTCTCCTTAGCTGATTATTGTGCTTACAGTTACCAGGACATTTCACTCAAATCTACTTAAACCTGCCCACTGGTGCAGGAGATCTGAGCAATTTCAAGCAGTAAAAAGTACTCATGACTGAGAATACAGCTCAAGACATTACTGGGTTTTTGTTTTTTCCAGGTATGACCTTAAATTGCATTTAACTGTGAAAGGCAGAAGGCCCTCCACGTATGTCAAGAGTGCTGCAAGTTTGGAGCCCTTGCACAGGCATCAAGCTTTGTGGTCAAATTCAGACTTTCTAGACCCAGGCCTTCTGTGTTGCACAAAACACACGGGCTGTGTAGCCCTTTAAAGCTGTTCAGTGCAGACCCAGAGAGTCACACAGTGACTGGCTGGTTGAAGCTGTGTCTTGGGGTGACTTTATGTTGTTGTATCCCCAATCACTGCTCTCTGCCCAGAAATTACTTTTGTGCCTTTAAACTGAGCTTGAGAGGGGGGAGAGGAAAAAACCAAGTGAATTTTTCAAAGCAATTGTTCAAGGACACAGACACACACTTCTCTGCATTCGGCTTCTGCAGTAGCAAGAGCAGAGGAAGCAACCTGCTTGCTTTTCAGCCAGCTCTCAGCTCCTTTTCTCCACAGGGAGATGGAGAGTTAAACTTTGTTTTCCTGGGACTTCAGTTTTTTTCCCTTTTTCTCTTCTGGACTGTTTCAACAACATCCAAACACACTGGGAGAATTTTTTCTTCCGAGGCCCCGGTGGTGGGGGGTACCCACACTAATCCAGCTCCAAGGAGGAGTAGAGAGACCACACCTACAGAAGGACTCTGAAATCTTCCCAGGTTTCTCTCCACAGTGAGAGGATTTATTATTTAGCATTATTATGCTTTTCCTGTGCGTTTGTTAATAAGTACCTTTTTATCTTTTTCACTTTCCTCTGAGGAAAATTTCTTTTTTCCTGAACCTGGTGGAGGAGGGGTGGTTGTAACCTGCTTTCTGTTAGAAGATGTTTTCCTCCAAATTTGTCCAAACTAGCACAAACTGGCAGGGATCTCAGTGTCATTGGTCTGGATGAGGTTCCTGTCAGCCCCCTTCTCCAGCCTGTCTGGGTCCCTCTGGACAGCACCAGGACCCTCTGGTGTATCAGCCCCTCCTGACAGTTTGGTGCCATCATCTAATCTGCTGGGGGTGCAGCTGCCCCATCATCCAGACCATTAATGAAGATATGAAAGAGGTTCAGACCCAGTCAGTATTGACCCCTGGGTCACACTGCTCCAAAGAGACTTTGTGCCACTGACCACCACCTCCCTTACTGTCTGGTCATTCAGTTGGTACTTCAGTAACTTCTTTATTAGGATCTTGTGAGAAATCCTGCAATTACTGTTCTTCTGTTGCTGACTTCTACGATTGTTTTCCCCCACCTGTCTAAGTGCCCAATTCATATTCTCTGTCAAGAAAATAAAATACAATTACCCAGGTTTGCAACTCAGGTGTAAGTAGAACAGTTGAAAGTTGAACTGAGAGAAAAACCTGTCCTGGAAAACCACAGTCTTGGAATGTCCTGGAAAGAGCATTCTGCAAGTGGCACAGAGGAGTGATGTTTAAACAATTTCATATTGAAACTTTCTACTGGCTCATCTGAAATTACAGGGCCCAGAAAATTTCTTGCTAAATCATAGGCCAGTGAAAGAGTTTTGCTCTTAACCACTCTTGGTGTATTCGGTCAGATTAGCATAGTATTTCAACTGACAAGACAACTGCTGGAGAAGTCTGACTTTCTAGAAAGTTCAGCCAGTGAAATCTTGAGAGGCTATTTCTTGCTAAAAACATGCACATGTATTGTTCACCCACAAACTGTCACATGAACCACTAAATCTAACTGACTATACATTTTTGGTAGGAGACTCTTTCAAATCTAGCGTGGGCAAAATGTTTTGGGGTTTGGGATTTTTTTTCATAGAAATATGTCTCAGGCATGAAGAAAACAAATAACATTGTTTTTCTGCTGGGCAGTTAAAAAGTGAGCCACAACAAAAACAAAACAAACCAACCAAACAAAAACCCCTCCAAACTTTGTAGAAAACCTCTAATATTTTTCATGTCTGATCTTCAACTAGTTATTTAACTTCCTTGTCTGGATTAGGGAAGTGTACAATGTGATGCCTTTTAATCAGACTGTGATAGAAAGCACATCTTTATTTTCTATGGTTGGCCCACATAAAACTACAGAAATGCCATTAGGATTTCATGTTTGTTTGCTTAATATGAGCTGTATTAAATCAGCTAGCTTGACCATTCCCTGTAAATGCCAAAGAAACCCAAGAGGCTACAGCTGGATTCTTAGCACTCACACATATTGCCAAATGCAGCTTTCCAGATGGTGCAAAGCTTAGCTAATAACCTTGCATGTTTCACTTATGTAGCACTGGTAGGGTTTGTCTCAGCTTGTCAGTGAGCCAGACTAGAATTCAGCTCACTTCTCACATGATCATTCAAACTAATGTATTTAACTAAGAAACAGGAATGCAGTAAGAATTCACTGGCTCAGGCAGATCTGGGTCAGGGGAACAGTGTCTGGAAGAGAGAATGGTCCATCACCGCTACGGTGAGATCTGGGCTAGCTGGCACAATTTCTTTCCATGGTATCAAGTTGTTGCAGGAATTCATTGGACTGCAGGTCCGTACTGCTGCAAGCTGCAATGCTGTTTTGGGGAGAAGGGGTAATGGTTTGGAGTGGAGCTTAGGCCAAATAGTATTCCAAAAGCAATCTTTTCACAGACCAGCAATTGTACCTCTTTTTTTTAAGTGCATTTTGCGGTTAAGCCACAAGATGGCAGGAAAACAAAATAAATATTATTTTATGAAGCAGCTGCACTTGAAAGTTACATCTAAAACCAAATAGGATCGAGAAGGGGGCAAATTTTTCTTATGAAAGTGTTGCTAAAGCCTTAAATAGTTTTCAAATATGTTAGCTATTCCTTTACTTAATGTTGTCTAACTGTGATGTATGCTAAATCATATTATCTGCTGTTTTGTGGGTCTGAACAAATATTGTGGGGTTGTTTTTTTTTTTGCCTATAGACAGGAAGTAAAAAAGCTAGCCCTGCTTATTTCAGCTTTGGTTTCCAGTGTAATATGGCATGTAACAAAATTAATTTCAGAATGAAGTCTCTTTGTATCTGGAAGGAGGACCATGATTTTCCTGAATGGTGATTAATCCTTGGTTTCTGTATTTTACATGGCATGCCCTCTCACTCTGCCCTTGCAAAAAAATCTACCTTCACATTATTTTTAAAGCACACTGCAAAGCCAGGTAGGAGATTCAAATGATGAGTTGATTCTTCTTGATTTGAAGAGTAAAAGGTATAGTGCCTTAAAATCATCTCTGTGCTTTATCTGCCTGTGTCATCTGATGTTTTAAAAGTACTACAACCTTTTCTATTAAAGAATTTCAAATTACTTGATTCCATTCCTCTTCTGCTATATCCTGTCAGTGGAATTTTAAAGAGACTGGCTTTTAAAACATCTTAGCTCCTTTTTCAGAAGGAGTGGTTGCAATTGCATTGTTTGCACTGTGTCAATAGCAATAGTGCACAGTAGCAGTACATGTTGATAGTGTCTGTACGAGTGGGGTACATGGAGTCTTACTACCAGTTCTCAGTTGTTTGGGTATTCTTGTCCTGCAAACACTGTTAACTGTCCTGTGGTGCTGATTGTAACTCAGAGAAGACGTCTCTCATAGTTAATAATGTTTAGGGGGTCTTAAGTGTTTTCCTGACTGTAGCAAGCTGAGTGTAGTAAAAGACCTACGTCCAATGATAGATGAAGTTTTAACCTTTTGCCTTTTCTGCATTCCTGGATACACTTGTCTGTGGCCTCTCTGCAGTCATCTCATCATAGTGAACCAGGAAGCTGTTCACCAAAATGCCTTCATAAGTAGTACTGCTTGTCTCCAAAAAAGTTGTTGAACTCATTTTGGATGGGCTCCAGTGACACCCTCAAGGGCTTTCTGTAGTTTCATCTATTGGGGAAGTTATTGACTCTTCTTTTCATCCCTACTGTCCTCATTTACTGCTTCTAACAGGGGTACCTTTTGCTTCTCCAGAAGGCAGCCCTGGGGATGTGCCAATGACGGAGAGGGTCTCTGTTGAGCTGGTCAAGGAGAGTAACATTCTGCAAGTGCTATAGCTGTGCCTTGGCCAAGGGACCAAAGCATGGATTAGGGGCCGTGAGGCAGTGTACAGAACTTTATCAGTCACAAGAAATGAAGCTTTGCCATGTAGTTAAACATTCATAGTTCATCTGTGCATACGTAGTTGCCCTGCTAATAAAAGCAAAAAAGTACAACTGAAAAATTACCACATCAGTAGCTCCTGGTTTCTACATACAACACACGTATTTGTGAGAACTACTGATCCCACATTTTTGGTATTGAAATGTTGGTTTATGATAAATTCATAGCTGTACCTAAAGCAATTTTGATCCCTGGGAGACTCAGGCAGCAACCCTAAAACAGTGTTTTTATTTAAAGCAGTCGTTTCATTGTCTTTTCTGTGAATTGTCCATACTTGTGGTGCTATGAGGGAGTCATTATCAGCAAGGTGTAGCTGTTGGTTATATGCCTGTTCTAACTCATTATCTCAGTTATGGTGAGGAATTCCCAATTTGAAGTAATGAGTACCAAAAGTGACTTCTATGTGTCAATCATAAAATCTGTCAAGTATTCAGAAGTTCCTTGAAAAGACATATTGCTCAGGTCACAGACAGAAAATGACATTCAGGTTTAGGAAGTCAGATGTTTTATTTAGCAATGAGAAAACAAAAATAGAAAGTTGAGATTACAGTTCTTTGAAAGGTGGATGTTGGACCAAAGCAAGGGCTCTGTACTACCTATTAAGGTGCCATGATACTACAATTTGCCTGGGAGAACTTACAGAAATAATTACCATTCTTTGTTTAGAAGGGTAATATTTAATGGATTTTTAGAAATGTGCTGCACTGAAAACTTTTTGCCACCTGTCCATTGATTTCCAACTTTGGGGTTGTTGTAGCAGCAGAGTGTATTGTGATTTCTGCAACCACACTTTTAAAATCCTAGGTTCTGCTGTGTTTCCTTTTTTTCCCCTTCACCCACAGATAGACAACAGGTTTAATGGAGCTGGTTGCTGCAGACAAACAGAGAAGCTGAAGCTGAATTTGTTCCTAGTGGTATTACACCAGTAGCAGAGCTGTGCCAGTCTTACTCTGCCCATTCAAGCTGCTCACTACTTCAGCTGCTATAGTTTTGAGGAAAACATGGGGGAAAAAAAAAAAAAGAGAGAGAGAGAGAGAGAAACAATAAGTAGACACCAGCTCCACTTTTCCTGTGGATTTTTCTTTTAATTATTCAATTTACCATGCCCCTTGGCAGCACTGTAGGCTTTTGTGCTATTTTCCTATAAATATGTGCTGAAAACCCCTGTGGTTACATTGCTCTGCTTTGCTATTGTCCTGATATTAGCAGAGCTGGAAACCATGTTTCTGATACATTTGCTTCTACACTGTTTATATTGTTTTGCAAGTCAGTTTGAATGTGCAAAATTTGCTGACACTTTTACCATTTTAACTGTACATAGGTACAGGGCTGCCATCATTACCAGCATATTTTGTGCCAGTCATGGTCACTGTCAAAAACAACAAGACCTCTTTTGAACTCTGTGATTTCCAGGCTAGATGGAAATGCCTGAGCTTAGTAATTGCCATATATTCTCTGAAATAACTCTTCTATATTCACTTAACAGAAATTATTTTGTAGGTGGATTTTTTTTCATGTTTTTTTCCAAGTGGTGGCAGAACATTATGGCACACAAAATTCAGTCCTCCAAGATGACATTTTTTCTTAGAAAAGTAGTATTCTTATCATCCAGATCAAATAGAATACTTCCAGGGAAACAACTTAGAGCTTTTAAGATCCTAAAGTATGTTTGGCAACTTTTCAGTGAAGTAAGTTACATTTATCTAGAATGTCTGAGCTATTTCCTTTCAGAAAATGGCTTTAGCAGTTGCAAATAAGCCTTTTTGACTAATGAACAGAACATGGCATCATTGTTTCAACACACATTCCTAATCATCATGTGGACATAATAAATGCCTCCGTTTTCCAATCCAGTCCAAAACAGACTTGGTATCTTGGATTATATCTCCATCCTGGTTATAAATGTAATATTGGGAGTATTAGGTAAGTGGGCTGACATAGGCCAGCATAGTTCTGGTTGAGGGTTCCAGTCACAGACAGGAAACCTAAATTATTTCTCAGATGTGACAGTGGCAGAAGACTGAACCCTGATTGTCTTAAAAGCCTTTTTTAGCCCTATGACCTCTTGTTTTCTTAGCTTTGGTGGGAACTAGTGGTATAAATAAAGCAGTTCTTCCTCTGTACCATGGAGGCATCTCTTTGTCTTTTCAGATAATTCTCATTACAATGTGCTCCAGGGTTTGATGTGTGAGGAGAATAACAGTATGGGCAACAAAATTCAGAACTCATTACATGCAGCTGTTGTTGGGATTTTCTTTTTCATTTAGGAGGGACTCCTTGAGGCAGCCTTAAAGGAGACAAAGATGACTAGTGAAACTTTTTAGGAAAGAATTAGTTTCCTGGAGGAAGAGCACCTTTATCCTAGGATGGGATCCTGAAAGGTCACTACAAAAAAAAACCCAAAATGCTAGGACACTCTGCTAAGGCATAGCAGAGAATTGACAAGGAAAGTATGCAAATTAACAGGTAAACATGATTAGAGTTCAAGGAAACCATGAATGCAGCCAGCTAGAAGCAGGAGGCTGATGATTTGGGGAGGGTAGTTCAGCTGATAAAAGGATGTAATTCTGCCGGGTAGTAACCAAGCCTACACGACAGGGGTCAGACAGAGACTGTGTGGTTCCCAATAACAATAAAACTTTTAAGGGGCTGCAGTCACATCAACTGCCTGCGTGTACAGCAAGGAGCAACTTGAATAAAGCTCTACTCAGAGTTCAAGGAGCTTTAATATGTTTGAAGGATGCTCTGACACAAGCTTTTATGCTGTGTTCTGGAAATAAGAGGCTGAAATTGGGTCAAGAGAGCAATATTATTCGCAGCACAGTATTTTAAATTGCAAGATGCATTAGAAGGCCGCAGTGACCTCTTCTCTCTGTAAGAGGTTTGGGAAAATATACTGTGTGTTAATGCATGTTTTTCATAGAAAATTTCTCTGCTGTATTTCTGTGGCAGCAAATTGTCACATAGATAGCCTAGGGAGAAGCAATTTACATTACTTTGCTTCTCAATTAATTCTGATTAAAGCAGGAGGAAGTAGGTGGATGCACCGACTCTGCATATACCATAAATGTGATGTGGATACATATATTTTCTTTTAATGATGTCTTGCCCAGTGGCCCAGTATCATATAGCTTAGTGGCATCATCTTGCTATATCAGAGTATTTAAAAAGTTGTCTATGCATTTTTCTTAAATACAAGCCAGAGGTGCATTTATTTTTAATAAAATAAACTCATTTATTTTATTGGGAAAAAGTTATTGTTTATTGTCATTTTTGGGGGTTACATTTTAGGTACTCAGTAGTGGCTGACAAAGTTTTTGAGTGGTGTTTAATAGTTTAAGGTAATACTTGTGGTTTAAATTTCTATGGCTACAGCTGTGAAGCAGTGGCAGAGAAAATAGGATAGTAATAACTTTTGTGGGTTTATTTCAAGTGAAAAGCAGCAAAACAATGACAATTGTAACAATCTAAAACAATCAAACAAAACATCATTCCTATGCCAAACAATGCCAAAAGTTTTACTTGTTAAAATATATGACTGGACACGTAGTGTTGGAAAACTTTTACAATGTTATCTGTACGTGGAGAATATTAACTTTTGTCGTTTAGGTTAACATTAATCAAGAGCATGCCAAAAGACTGTGCTGAAATGTGACTGAATTCCGTTTTCTACAGAAATGGTTTGGAATTCTGGAAACTCTTACTAATGGATACAGAATTTACACATTTCTTTCTTTATTTTAACAAAGATCAACAAGCATTAATAACATTTTAACTGTCCTGTATTACTTTTTTGATTTTCACACATCTTCTTTCTGCATCTTCTGGATCGGGACAGCCTCCGAGTCCTTCTCTTTCCCCTTCTGCTCTTCCCTTCATCCCATAGCTTGTCTGCGTGGAAGATCTGTGTTTGTTCAGAGAGTCGCAGCATATGCCGAGAGGAGAGGGCCAGCATCAGGATCATCGCGCCTCGGGACAGGGCAGCGGCAGGGCAGCGGCCGGGCAGCAGCGGCAGACGGGCGGGCGGCAGCGGGACAGCGGCGAGCAGGACATCGGCAGGGCAGCGGCAGGCAGCGGCGGGGCAGCAGCGAGCTGAGGTAGTACTTAGGGCTCCAGGCTAGGGGCTGGGCGCTGTGGTGCAGTTCATAATTCCTTATATACAGCGTGGCCCCTCCCACAGTCCGATCGTCCGGAGGAATCATTGGGTTGTCTCAAGGAGTTCATCCTAGCTACAGAGCCTCCCCCCCGCCTCGAGGGGGGCTCGAAGGGGGTTGCTCGGGGAAGTCATCCCTAGCGACACAGCCTCTCCGGCCTCCTCCCCCCGCCGGCCCGCGGGTGCTCGCTCTCTCCGTGCGCGTGTCACCGCCAAAGCACGTGCGGCTTTTCTGGTAGTTTTAAATTTAACGTTAGTAAACCAAATTTTTAAGCAACAGTTCACAATAAAATCCAAACAATTTGAGACATTTTTATTTTAACATTAATCAGGCCTTCACGTGGGGGAAGAACCTTTTCTTGATACCCTGACACTACTTCAGGCCATTCTCTTGGGTCCTGTTGATGCCTTTTTCTGAGTTACTGGGCACCACAGAGGAGACATCAGTGCCTGCCCTTCCTTTTCCCCTCAGGACGAAGTTGCCGATCGCAGTGAGGTCTCGCAGTCTCGTTTTCATTAGGCTGAGCAGACCAAGTGCCCTCAGCTACTCCTCGTACGGCTTCCCCTTGATGCCCTTCACCATCTTCATGCCCTCCTTTGGACACTCTGACAGCTTTATGCTTTTCTTATATTGTGGTGTCCCAAACTGCCCCCAGCTCTCGAGGTGAGGTCGTTCCAGCCCAGAGCAGAGCAGGACAATCCCCTCCCTGGCTCAGCTTGCTGTGCCTGTTGCCCCTCAGGATAGGGTTGGCCCTCCTGGCTGCCTGGGTACTGCTGACTCAGATCCAACTTGCCATCAGCCAGGACCACCAGGTCCCTCTCCGTGGTGCTGCTCTCCAGCAGCTCGTTCCCTATTTCCAGCTACATTGTTTGGCACCTGAATAAAGCAGGCATGTCAGGGAGGTGAACAGGGCAAGTAGCTCTGAGTTAGGTTCATGCTGACACCTTCTCCAGATGTGCAGAACAGCTTTGGTTACCTAGCCTCAGTTGTATTTTGAGAACCTGAGACTGGTCCCAGACACAAAGAGACTCAAAGGGACCTGTGGATTCCATGGCCATGTCTGTGATGTTAAATGCTCCCTTGCTCACAGCCACAGTGGAGCACAGAGATCCAGCAGCAGATGGAAGAGCCCAGGAACACCCTGCCCTGGCTGCTCCCAGGCCACCACAGGAGACACCAGCCTGTCAGAGCCCACCTCAACACTGCCAGAGGAGCACAGGAGCCCAAAGGCAGGTAGGAACTGTGCCCTGTCCAGGCTCTTCCGAGGACTCTCCCGGGGGACCCGCTGCACCATGGCCCAGGTGTTAGACCCATTGTGATAAAAAGGCAAGGCTGGAGCACCTTTTGAACTGAGGGGGTTTCTGCCTAGACAAATAAGGATGTTTTAGGGGAAGAACATTTTAGGATTGCAGAGGATTTATTATGGGCTGTTTAGGGAAAAAAAACTAAGAAGAAAAAGGAAAAGGATTTAGGTGATTTGAGGAGGAATAAGTGGAGGAAAACAGAGGGATAAGATGACAGAAAAGGGCTGGTTATTTTTGAATAATTACACTTGTCTGCCTTTGCTGTGTGCCCAGTTAGCAGAGTCTGATTATCTTCTTATCATATTAATTTCTAACTCTTTTTTTCCCCCTGGGTTTAGGGAGGAGCTGTCTCTTGTGGGTCCAGGGGAGTTCCAGGCACTAGAGAGGTGGCAGGATCGGGGGGTCTCCAGGCCAAAGTCAAGTGCTATGTCTGTGTGAGTGTGAGACCACGAAGTGGTTGGGTCAGTGTTGTCCGTGTCTGAAAGGTTCTGTACCAGCAGATGGAGTAGGGCTGTAACCTCGGGGCTCCTACGGTAGTCCAGTGCCAGCATCTGGGGAGGCTGGGATACGGCAAGAGCTGCTGGATCCTCATCCTCACCGTCGTGCTCCGCCAGAGGAGGGAGCAGGGTGATGCTGTTTGTGCTGTGTTTGTGCAAGTGCTTTGTGTGCCTGTGCCCGCCCTGCGGCAGGCTGTGCTCACCTGTGCCCGTGTCATGTGCTTCTGTGCTCTACATGCATCTGTCCGAGTTCTTGGTCATCTCTGGACTAGTTTTCTTTGTGTCATTTAAAGACTGCTCAAGCCACGTCGAAGTAGAGAAATTTTGCTGCTCTTGATTTCTGCAGAAAGTGTCTGGCAACGTGACAGATGGCAGTATAAGTTAGTTACAGAGACATGGAAAGGGGCTTAGCATTTAAAGGCACACAGCAAATTGAGTTCACTATCCCACATTGTTTAGCCGTCTAATAATGAAATTCACACTTCACACAGGCCAGTAGATGAAATTCTATGCATTCATTTTAACAGGAACTACAGGGGGTTAGTAAGTGAATTTTTAATTTTTTTTTTTTTTTTTTTTTTTTTTTTTTTTTTTTTTTTTTTTTTTTTTTTTATTTTTTTTTACTGTCTCTACTCTCTTCAATTATTTCTTCTATGCTCATTTGATTTCTACCATTTATGCTGGGGGTTTTTCCCTTGGCTTTAGATTGATTATGGTTTTGTTTGTTTTTTCTTTCTTGGTGCTGCTTAATGGAAGACAAATGACCACTACTTATTCACTGATCTCCCACAATACTTCCAAATTTCTGTGTTTTAGTGGGGTCTTTTTTCAGGAAGTAAAAGTTACGGTGCGGCAAGATCCAGAATATTTGAGAGACTGATTTCAGCTCAGCATTTGAAGTCATGAAGAAAATGCAGTATCTGTATGGATCTTTTCCTAATCACATGTGTAGAAACATGTTTAAGAATAATGTTTGCATTCTTTTTGAGATACTGTAAGCAGCCAGAACAGGAGACTGAAAATACAGAATGTTATTTCACCTCCTGCTTAAATTCCTATTAACTTTAGGAGAAAGGAAAAAGGTAATGCATGCCACAAGGGAAATGTGCCATTTATGGCATAATGTTCCTTAAATTGCTAAAGCAGTATACTCTACTTCTGTAAAACATTTATAATAGTATTTAAGACATCTGTAATGATTTTCAGTTTCATAATACACTGCAAAGAACATGAGAATGTCTCTTGCAGTGGTCTAGGGCAGCTACCTGTAGAAGAATATAACAAGTTAATCACAAATTAATTTTCTCACATACACTCTCTCACCTTTTGATTATTTGCAGATAGGTATTTTTATAGGATTTGTACGAATTAATGACTGGTTATGGATTTTTCTTCTATGAATTTGCCTACTCACTTTTCAAATCTGTGTAAAATAATACTATCCAAAAATTGACCATATGCTGCAAGGAAAACCACCTCCTTTTGCTTGTTTTCTATCTGCCTTCTGTTACTCTGATGCAGTGCCCTCCCAGCTCTGTTGCTGGAACACAGTGAACAGTTAATCCCCGTTCAATTTCTCTGTCTTCTTGGGCTTTATTGACATCTGTTATGTATCTCATTCAGTTGTCTCGCTTTTTTCAGACTGAAGACTCCTAACTTAGGAATCTTCACTGAAGAGTCTTCACATAAGTATTTGTTGTGCAGAAGGAATTATAGACACTTGGGCCATGTTCTTTGCCTTTCTCTTAGCCTTTTGCAGTTCTGCGTCCTTTCAGTCAGACCTACATAAAATATGGCAGTGCTTCTGCATAGCCTAATGCTTTTATCTCTTGGGGAAAAAAAAATAGGTTACATCTGCTAGATAAATAGATCACATATCTTGCCACATGTTTCAGGTGTCTTAACATTTGTACATTAGGTGAAACCAGGCCAGCATCTGTGAGTATTAGATCTTGGTAGACTTTGACTGCTGATTTACAGAGAGTAGGGTTTGCTCGCTGACCAATTTTGTTCAGCCAGGAGCTGCTCAGAGCTTTCCAGAGCTAGAGGTATTTGTTCTGTGGCATTGGTTACTCGTAGACCATAGTAGAGTCCCTCTTGAAATTTTGCCCCAAAATGTTTTAGTCAGTTCTTTATCCTATAACTTGAAGAGAAAACATGACAGATGGTGTTTTCTTTGCCTAACATGGAGGAGTTGTTTGTGCTGGCATAGGGTAAATGGTATTTCATTACTTCTCAATGATTTTCTGTGGTTTTGAGTAAGTAGAGAAAGAAAAAGGTGCTTGGTGGGTTTCACTGCTCTCCATTAAAGTCTTCTTGATCAGTCATACTGCAGCCATTTCAGTAAATTCCTGGTGAATTTTTGGCTTATCTTTTTTCCCTCCTGCCCAAGATAATGACAACAGTAGCATCATGCTTGAAGTTAAATATGACATCCTTATTTAACCATGACTATTCATGTAGCTTCTACTCTGAAGATAAAATAATTCTGTTGTGACAGGAGCCCTTACTGTGGTCACTGAGAGTTGTGTAATCCATCACCTTGGACAATAATGACACCAGACTGTGTAATACTAAACTTACTCAAGACTAGGCATTCTTCACTGAGGATGTTAATGATCCTCTCAACTTCTTTATGGCGTGCCACTTTGTCTGTTCTAAGGGTTAGTGCAGCTTGGAGCTTTTACTCCCTACAGTGTAAAACTTGCCATGAAGTTCTGTACCTTTCTTCGTGTTGTCAGCCCTTGTTTAGAGATGGGGGAGTTGCTGCTATTGATGAAGGACCTCCCAGGTATCTTGGCCATGCACACAAATGTACCCAGCAGTGCCTTAGTGGAGGAGGCAGCAGAACCACCTCTGGGAAAAGAGCCCAAGAGTCCTTTGCAAGGAGGATGTGGGGAGACTGATTTGCAGTTGTCATTATAAATTGAAGCGATAATAGAAAGCAGTGGAAAACTTGTGGAGGGCTAAAAATTGGAGAGGAAAGATGATAGACCTTCAAGAAGTGAGTTCTCAATTCAGAGTAAAAACTCTCCCAGTGTATTTTAATTCCCTGAAATTAGTGCAGAGTATGGGTTTTCATTCTTAAACTTGCCAATGCACTAATGTTTCTACTAGGTATTTCTGTTTTAACACTGGCAGTGCATCCCTGACCTATGAATTTTCCTTATGAATCGCTCTAAAACCACATTATTCCCTAATCAGTGACCATTTTCTCCTTTTGAAATTTGTGTTATTACTTTACAAACAGATTGTCTGGAATTCAATGTTTGGGAGTTTTTAAATGTAATTCTTTGTTTATTCAGGACATCCATCCTCCAGCTTAATTCTAGAAGACTTCCCACTTTATACCAAAAATACAGTTTTATCATTGGTGTACATGCTCTTCTGTAGTGTCCTTCACCTCGTGGAGGGTCAGAAGATAACAGGTTACCCTTGAGGAGAAGGTATTTCAAAGACTCAAAGGCAGTGGGCTTTCAGTTGTGCCTTGGAGACAGAGGAAATTAAGCAGCTTTCAACTTTGCCTGATCTCGCAGAGGACCATTCTGTTGTGGAGTTGCTGAAGAACAACAGCTGCCAATCACTTCCACAATTGATATGGAAGACTCCCTGACACCCACGCATTGGGTGATTTATCACCTGAGGAGCCAAGGAGTGGTCAGCAGGACCACCTGTCCATCCTTTATCAGTCCCATATGGCCAGTGAGAAAGGCTGAGGAAGAATGGAGACTAGCAATAGGCTATTGCCTGAATGAAGCCACACCATCACTGAGTGCTGCTGTACTGGACATGCTGGAACTTCTACATGAGGTGGAGGCAGAGGCAGCCCAGTGGTACTACAGTGGGTATCACTGATACATGTTTGTCAATCGTTTTGAAAGCTGAGTGCAGGTCGCAGTTTGCTTTCACTTGCTGGATTTGGGGTTCTGACCCTGACTCCCTTTTGATCACACATTAATTAAGAATGAACTTTGATGGAGCCATGAACACAAGAGGTGATGGATTCAGAACTGGTTTCCACATTCAACAGTCCAACACCCCACACCTTCTTGCCTGCCTGAAAAATGGTTCTGACAGATGGAGCACTCAGTGATCTCAATGGGCTTTTGTAGGGATGGCCCATAATTTAAGGGAACATTATATGTGTGTATATGTACCAAAAAAGAGGAAAGTGATGGGGTTTTGGGAAGTGGGACCTGGCAGTATAGAAATTATGTGGAGTATGGGGTGCCTGCTGTCCTAGTTTCAGCTGGAATAGAGTGATTTTTCTTACCAGCAGCTGTTAGTTCTGTATTTTGGATTCAGTGTGAGAATAATACTGATAACACACTCATGTTTTGGTTGTTGCTGAGCAGTGCTTATCTTAAATCAATGACTTTGCAGTGTCTCATGCTCTGCCAGTGAGGAGCTGTGGCAAGAAGCTGGGAGGGAGCATGGGGACAGGTAGCCCAGTGCGGCCAAAGGGATTCCATACCACAGAATGTCATGCCCAGTATATAAACCGGGGGGAGCTGGCTGGCAGGGAACAACTGCTGCATGTGGACAGCCTGGGCATCAGTCAGTGTGTGGTGAGCAACTCTACTGTGCATCACTTGTCTCCCTTGGGTTTTAGTTCTCTTTCTCACCTCTCACTACTATTATATTACTATTGATTTACTTTATTTCAGCTATTAATCTGTTCTTATCTCAGGCCATGTGTTTTTTGTGATTCTCCTCCCAGGCTCACCAGGGGTGGGAGTGAGCCAGCAGCTGTGCAGTATTAGTTGCTGGCTGGGATTAAAACAAAACACCTTATCAGCTTCGGAGTTTACAAATAACAGTTGTTGACTTGCACGAATCACTTTATCTGTATACACAGAGTATCCATGGATACACTGTAAATACAATAAAGAATATCTTATTACTGTGGATGCAAATCACATAATCACAGAATCACAGAGTAAGCTGAGCTGGAAGGGACCCAGGAGGACCATCGAGTCCAACTCCCAGCCCTGCACAGCACCATTCCCAAGAGTCACACCATGAGAGCATTGTCCAAAAGCTTGTTGAGCTCTTTCAGGCTGGTGCTGTGATTGCTGTCCTGGGGAACCTGTTCCAGTGCCCAAACACCCTCTCGGTGAAGAACATTTTCCTGATATCCAACCTAAACCTCCCCTGACACAGCTTCAGGCCATTCCCTCATGTTCTGTCACTGTAACCACAAAGAAGAGATCAATGTCTGCCCCTTCTCTTCCCTTCGCAAGGAAGTTGCAGGTCCCAATGAGGTCTCCTCTCAGTCTCCCCTTCTCTAGGCTGAACAGACCAGCAGCTGTCAGCTGCTCCTCACACTGCTTCCCCTCAAGGCCCTTCACCATTTTCACTGCCCTCCTTTGGACACTCTCTCATAGTTTTGTATGTTTCTTGTGTTGTGGTGCCCCAAACTGCACACAATATCTAAGGTGGCTGCACTAAGTGCTATGCAGAGCTGGAGAGTGACATTTACATAACATGTTCATGTCTTGGTTAAGTTTTCACTAAGTCCTGAAGATTCACTCATCTTGAAGGTGTACTTGCTTCAAGTTACCAAAACAACAGCTTTCTGCAGATGACAGCAGAAAGTTCCCAGATTATGAAAGGGATAGAGAAACTGCACTATGAGGAACAACTGAAGGAGTTCAGTTTTTTCACCCTAGAGAAGAGAAGACTTAGGGGCCATGTCACCATGGTTTTCCAATATTTAAAGGCCAGCTACAAAGAGGACAGAACTTGTCTCTTCATAAGGACAAGACAAGGGACAATGAGTACAAGTTGCACCAGGAGGGATTTCAGCTTGAAAAGAAAAACAGAACATTTTCATGGTAAGAGCAATTTTTCACTAGAACAGAGTCCAATTTACTGCAATAGCTTTAATAGGCGGGATAGTTAATTAAATAGATAGCATGTGAAATGGTTATTCTGAATCATTCAGGGATGGTAAACACATGCTCTTCAAACAATTTTCTACTTCTCTCTCTTCTTCTCCCCAGATCACTTGGTTTTTGACCTGACCCTTTTCCAGGTAATAATCAATTTACTTGCCTACTCAATTACATGCTAAGATAGTGAAATCTTTTATGCATTTTCTCTGAAATGTGGTAAGGACCACTAGAAACCTTACTCTTCTTTTTCTACCTTGTATTTATTTATGTTCCCATGCTTTTGAGAGGTTTGGGCTTTTTTCACATTTGATTGTGACTCTGACTAACAGCAGTAATTACACTGATACATACTTTATAATGTTTCTTCCTAGCCTAAGTGTTTGCTGTTTTCTAGGTTGAACTCCTCCAATGTGAAGAGGCCCTCATTGTAGTTTAGAAAACACTTGGGTCATCTTGATGCTACCTAATGGCTTTAAAAAGCACTAACATTCACTGAGTAATTTCCTCATCTCTGATTTTCACTGTTGGTGATTTGAGTCCAGTTATATACTGCATATGCCTAGCTGGCTTAACAGGAAGTAACACATGACTATTTTGTTTTCTCTGTACTATCAGTGAAGGTTGGTCTTTCAGACCACTAAAGCACTGCCCAAGAAAGGGCAGAAAGTCACAAAATCCTTATTTTTTTCATACAGATTTGTAAGGAGAGCAGTAAATCTTGGTATCTTGCAGAGGTTTGGTAGGGTCTCTCTGTGTGTGTGTTCATATCCTCAGAACAGGATACTATTTAACCTTTTTCATACAGTTCAAATGTGACTCCCTTTTCACCAAATACTTAGTTTTCACTCCCATCCTCACATTTAAAGGTAGCATTTTTGTTTGTGTATATTTCTTTGTAAAGCAGTTTGATGTGAACATACACAGGCTTGAACTTTGCATAGTGAGTCTTGTAGCCCATGGTAAAGACTTTTGAACTTGGGTTCCCATACCTATACCAAAGAAGAGTTGCAAAACCCAGAGGTATATTACTCTTCATCTGAAAAAAACCCAAAACAAACCAAAACAAACAAACAAACAAACAAACAAAGCAAAACAAAAAAACAACAACAAAAAGAAACAACCAAACCCCCAAAAACCCAGAAAAAAACTGATGCATTGAAAAACATAAATAAGTTTGCTAATTACTAACTATGTAACCTTCATTCTTGATGGGAAGACCTGCAGGGAATTTTTGGGATAAAGGCAAAGATGTGATACTTCTAATACACTCTTTACCTATCAAATTCTTATTCTTCAACAGCCAAATTAACTACTGATTTCAAATAGCAGTATCATCCCAACATTTCATCTGGCTGTTTTTCTAATTTCATACATTGCTTTTCACCATAATGGAAGGATTCATTTGCCATGACCATGAGGGTATAACAAGGTTCTGGAAAACAGCATATGGAGGTCATGTGTGGTGGCAGCAGTACACAAGCTGGTGTTCAAAGGCTCTTTGGTGCCTACAGAATGTCTGCACGGCAGTCAGGTGTGACTGCAGCATATGGAGCTCTACCAAAACAGCAGAAGCCAGGGTTTGTTGATGCCAGGAAGAGATAAGAATTACCAGCCAGGTTTGGGTACATGAAGCTTGCACAGGGCAAGGGTAGCCAGCCCAGGCCAAAGCCCTCAGCACTGACACTGCTGGTGGTACGGACTTTAAGTAGATTCAAGTTGGCAAAACTTATCCTGTTCTCTGTGTTCTCACACTTCTGCTTGGACCATGGGCAAATTCAATGCAGTGCACCTGTGTACACAAACATATGCATGACGCTACTGTCACTTCCAAAATCCCCACTGCCAGGTTGACTGTCATTAATACAGTAATGTTATGATAACTGCAGAACTGAAAATGCTGGCAGGATTTATGGTCATTTTGATTCCTGTTTTTTATACTATGTGTTTAGATCATTATTTATCTATTCCTACTACTTTCAGAATTTTTTTGCAGATCATTATGCAAGGTGGTGGTTCTCTTAACTAAATTTAAAGGTTCCTATGAGGATGTATAAAATAAATTTTAAAAGGATCATTTACTTATTAACTGGTGTAAAGGGGAAAATACTGGAAGTAGACAGAATGTTCTGGATTGAACTGATGGATAAAAGGGAAATCAAAAGACTAAAACTGTTCATGGGTTACAGATGAAGTTTGCTGTATTCAATAGAAAAAGAAAGCCAGGGACTAGATGAGGTAACAAGATAGGAACCGAAATTTCTGATAGGAAGAAAATGAGGTCACCATTGCAGCAATAGAACTAGAGCCCTGGGGGAGGAAGGCAGGTGTGCAGACAGCAAGGTTGCTCCTGCTGGAGCACTCATCTCCAAGGAAATTGTGCCCTGGGGAACTTGAGGACAAGCAGCGCCAAGTGGACTGGAGCTCTGCAACATGGTGACAGTGAGTGTCAGATCCACCTAATGTAGAACCCTTCCTTCTACATTGATGTTTTTCAGGGGACTAGAACTCTAAGACAAAATGATTGCCACCCACTTCAGTGTGTCTCTTTCACTGAGGCTACAGAAATCCAGACAGAAGTCTTCCCTCATCTACTCAGTACACAGGCTAATTGAGGTGGGGTGATAGCAACTCCTTTTGCTATTTTCTGCATGAATAGGTTTATCATCCTATCACCATAAGATTGAATAAACTTCTAGGCCATGGGATTCTTCAGTGAGAGCTTTTCCTGCTGTTCAACTCCTCTGGAGCAAAAATTGAAAAAGCCAGGAAAAAAATTAAGCCGACTGAAACTTCAATCTGCCCTTGTGATTATGACATTTCAGTGAGTGTTCAGATGAGAGGGAACCTCTTTTTCCTCTCTGTGCTCCAAAAAGTGCTCTCTATTGCTGGGCAAAAGGAGCCTGTGATCACTTTGCACACAGCTGAGTCTGTAGGCCCAGTTCTGCCTGTGCCAGCCCAGGAAGAATGGAGACAGCTCCTCCAGGGGAAAGTTTGTTGGTGAAAGTGTGCTGTACAATAGCTGAGACCATGGTTCCCTCAGTCCTGTTTAGAGGAGGATTTTTCTGGAATGGGCCTTGGTTTCCCACAGGCCTCAGAGCTGTCAACACCTTTGTAACCAGATGTTTGATGATGAATGTTTGAGGCACAACAAAATGCAGACATTACATTAAATACCAAAACTAGTTGTTCACACATCTTGCTCTCAGGAGTCACAATCAGAAAGGGCATTGGAGCAGTTGCGAACTTCAGTCCCAGCCACACTCTTTCTCCTCTACCTTTCTAAGTCTTCTTAATGAGACTGTTCTATAGATAATGAGTGAAAGAAACACGCTTTTCTGGCATGTTGTATGTGAGCAACACTTTCAGCTCTCTCACTGTAACTTGGCTTTCTTCCTTGGCTGTTCCTACATCAGATTTCTTCTTAGATTCCCTCGGTAGAGACAGTAGAATGCCTGTACTGTACATAATGAAATGCTTCTGCCATTGCCAGCAAGCATGAGAGAGTAAGTCGACACCATCTCCGTAAAGACACTAACCATGTGCACTGCTCCAGCAGGTCTGCAGGTGGCATGATAGCAATGTGTTCAAATAGTTTCTTATGTATAACAGACCAGGAGATGCTTGCTTGAGTCAAAGCTTAACTTTGATTTTTCCTTTTAGCCGCCTCCAAAAACTCGCCTTTAACTGAAGGTAGTTCTAAGTCAGGATTTATTTAACAGGGAAGTCAAGGTGGCAAATAAGAAGGCAGTTCATAACAGCAGTGCAAATGTTAGCCAGAAAGTCCTAAGATCGTAAGTCTTGAACACATAATGTACATGTTAGTCTTCCCTCTAATCTACTCACTGCCGAAAAGAATTGTCCAGTGCCTTTTCTGAATCACAAAAAGAATTAGTGCAGAGATTGACTGGCTGTTCTAGTAACCACTCACACATGATGAAAAAATTATTTCATCATATCAAGTCAAATATTCTGCTCTAGCTTCATAGTGCTGTCATGTGATGTATTCTCCCTTTGTATGAAAAAGGCAGAAATTATACAATAAATTTGCTTTGTGTGACCTTGCAACATTTCTCCCTTGTCTTCACTCTCAAATTTAATGTTCTAATTAGTAGAAAACAGGTAGGTACAGAAAAGCACAAACCTTGCAAAGCTAGGCAGTGGCTTTGACTTTGATCAGATTATGAGCTTCAAGAACACATGTAGGACCTTCACAAATCCAATTATACAGTTTATGCCAAGAGGAAAAATTTGTTCCCAGCACAACCCTTGCAGTCATGAATTCGGACATGAACTGTAAATCTATTCTGTATTAACTCTGATTTTGGTCAATTTAACAGCAAATAACATCTCATTTATGAAGAACATGTTAGATATTTTTTAATTACTCTTTATCCATCTGACCTCTTTTCCTTGTTTTTTTCTGATAGAATGAGCTAGAACATACTCTGTTTATTATTTGGTTCAGCATGTAATTAAATTTCTCCTCCCGATTCTAAATTGTTTACTTCTGTATCTTCAGTGGAAGCTCCTTTTTTCTTGTCTTATGGAAACGAAATTGGTGACACTTGGCTGACCCCCTGACACTGACTGTTATAGGGTTTTTCTATCTGCTCTGCCATTTTTGAGTGAGAACATGTCTGGTGGCCAGAGCAGAAAGCATTGCAAAAAGCCCTTAGATGCTGCCAGGTAATTATGTCCCTGAAAGGTCATAACCATGTCAGCCTTGGTCTGATCTTGAGCTAAGGAGCCTTGCTCCAAGGGCTAATGAGATTAGGTATTGCAGCCTACTGACACAGGATTCCAGATCCAACCTCATATTTTATTTACAGTTCTGGGACATCTCACATGGGTGAACGAGCTTTTGAGCTCCACCATTACAGTGAAATTCACCAATATACAAAGGAGATTTATACTTTTCCATGTGTAGGACCCCACCTTCTGCTCCTGAGGCCTTGCTGCTCAAGTTCATTTGTCTCTTTTGCTTGGTGTTTTATCCACACTGCCTGCATGGAGTGTTCTCAGACAGCACAGGCTGGACGTGTTGGGCACTGCAACAGCACAGTGAAGGTGCCACCACTGCTCCTGTAGTAAAGCTGCCAGAAGCTGCTGGCTCCACACTCCCTATTGCAAAGCTTCTGTTTTGGGGATAAATTGGAGTACAAAGATTTTCATCATTGGCCCCTTCCTGTCCTCTCCCTTCCACTGTGCCACTACACAAAAGAAGCCACAAGTACTTGCTCTGGTTGCAAAAATCTGTTTATCAGGGATAATTTTGTTCTGTTCAGAAGAAGGTGCTCAGTACCAGTCAGTGCCACAGCGCTGTAACTATGCTGCAGAGACTGTGCTGCTCTCAAACCTGGCTTGCTTTCTTGACCTTCCTCAGGTCAATCTGTGCTGCCTTTTGGGTTGCTCTTGCCCAGTACAAAATGTGCGAACAGTACTGGGAGATCCCAGAATCTCATCAACCCTGCTAAATTGTTTCTATCACTAGGCTACTCTCACTTTCTACTTGCTCTTTCTGTGGAAGTATTAGCTTGTGGCACAGGAAGGAAGGAATGAAAGTCTTCGTGTAGATGTGAGAGGATTCTTGCTGGGAACTGAGACCTTAGGTCCTACAAGTTGTATCTAATGATCTGGAGCAATGTCTTATCCTTTAATTGACCCAGAACCTGAGTACTTTTCAAGTCTATCTACAGGTTAAAGGATGCCAAAGCAAAGCGCAAGAGAATGGGTTTAGTTATCAAAGAACTGAAACAAATGAATTTTCAGGTGCCTTTGGAAGTGACAGGTTTTTTCAGAGGCTTAAGCACTTACACTACCAATTTAGGCAGTCTAAACTCACTGCAGCATGTCTGCTTGTGCAGCTCTTGATCTCTCCCTTTCAGACAAATTAACTTTGTGGACTGCCCTTCATGATCTCACTGCTGACTTGAAGGGAGTGTGACCCCCAGCCCATTGAATTGCCTTGTTTGTTAAAGGCTTTGCAAAGCCTGTTTTGGAGGTGCCTTACGGAAGAAAGAAAACATAGAAAACCTAGAAGCCTCACTGTTCTCAGAGAGAAGCTTGTATGTAACTACAAATACAAAAGAAAAAATATCAGATTGTAAAATACTAATTTATAGAAAACAAAAAAATAGGCCAAATGTTTTGTTCCAACTTAAGCGATACCTCAGGGTTAAAACTGGGGATATTTCTTAGTGCTAGTATCAGATAAGAAATAAATCAGCCTACATTTGGCCTAGGTTTATCAGCAGTAGTTACTGGATAATCAGTTCAAACATTACCTTGTTAGTAAGCAGAAATATTCTTTTCACCCTCTAGTGCATTCTAAGGCAGATATTACTCAGATAACTCTTAACATTTTGAAATATTGTATTGACATGAAAGGCAGGGGGTTTTTTTGTTTACCTGCAAACAGATACTGCATTCTGTTTTTTTCCAAAAACTTAAGAACAAAGATAATAAATTCTATTTCAGCATAATTAAACTGATACAGAACTGACCTTGAAATATTTTCTTTATTTATTTTAGTTCATCTTCTGTATTTTTCACCAGCAGTGTATTTGTCCTAAATAGGACTTCAGGCAGATTTTGAGACTTTTGAATAGTGTCTCTCAGAAGCCCTATTTTCCTGCAGAGGGAGGTTCTTTCAGCCTTATTCACACTGTGTATCACAAGTAAGAATGTGGCCCTCAGCTATGGATACAACCTGAAGCATTTTAAATTGTCTACCTGGAGAAGTTTCTTGCAGCCATAATATTGTGTATATGCCTTTATAAACTCCATACAATTGTTACAATACCAACAGAAGTTGGCTGTTTAAATAAACACTTTAGAAACCAGAATGAGTGAGTAACACTATACATAAGTTTCATCACTTTCTCATCTATCTTGGTGTATAAACTTCTGATTTTCTGCAATGGCATAAAATATATTTTAATAATAGTAGAGAATGCTATTCAGCTGGTTAAAATTTCAGGTTAAGTAACAGATTATCTTAACACATGGCCAGCAAGTGTCATAATTGCTCTAGCTTAACACTTCTGATTTATGTCTGGCTAAAACCAGAACACAAGAAGTTTATACAGCAGCCCTTTGAACTAGTAAAACATTCAGTAAAAGTGGAGTCAGCAGGATGGGTGAGACTCAAGTATGTTCCTATTTTGTGTGTTGTTTATTAGGCTGCCTGTACTGACTGGAAAATTCATTGTACATTAACTTTATTTTCTGCCCTTCCTCCTCAACACCAAGTGTGGGTTGTGTGGCAGAGTGAGATGTTGCTCCCTACATTGTTTGTCCTCTACACATTAAATAAAGCGACAATTTCTAGGGATGGTATTTCTGATAGTTTTTACTTTCTGTGTGTTTAATACAATTTTGTGGAGTTTGGTTATGTTAAAGTTGAGCTGTTGGAGGAAAAGTAGGCAAAACAAGTTGCAGCAGTGAACACTCCACTGTCTTTCCTCACTTACAGCATTACTACAGTTTGTCTGCTAGGAGCTGCATAAAGTGTATGCAAGATGATTGCCCAGGTGTTCTGGGTGTCTGTAGCTTGTGCTCCAACCAGACAGTCTGATCTCCCACCAGAAGAACAAAATTCTCAATTGCCCCTAGACACCTTCCAAGCATGAAAAAGCACATATGCAATGACACTGAAAATGTGGTAGACCTAGATGTTCTTTTTGGATTAGTAGTTATTTAGTTAGATTACAAAGCTTCAGGTAGTAACATTACTTTTCCCCTTTTATTTTCTCTTTGACCTAAGGTCTGTTTACGGGGAAAGCTACCTGAAGCCAGTTTTTCCATAGATGGGGCCTTTATCTGGCGAACACTACAGCAGCAGAGCTGTACTACCTGACTTTCTGCAAGTGAACAGTTTGCAGTGGAACTGGTCATTTTAAATTGAAGAGGTGAGCCAGTGTTCCACTGGACTGTGACCAGGACACTTGAGGCATTACAGAGCTCAGCCCCTGATCTCCTTGGTTTGGTATTTTGTCAAATTCAAAAATGTGTCAGTTGTGCAGCAGGTTTGTAGTACAATCAAATTGCTCCACAACACACAACCAATAGCTGTCTCATATGTTCAAGGAGAGTTTTTCAAGGACTGATTGAGAACTTTAATTTTCAAATGAGATGTAAAACAAAAAACTTCCATGTGCTTTTGACCAGTGTGGTCATCCTAAATGTATTTGTTTGAGTAGTTTGATTAGTATTAGATTAGATGTATTAGTTTGATTATTTAGATTAGTTTGCTTTTAGAAGTGGGGAAAAAAGTATTTCTGATAGCAAAACTTGCTCTCCTATTTTTAAATATATATGCTTACATAACTGTCTGTGGTATTTTTGATTTGGAAAAATACTGTCAACCAGAATGCCCTGAAGTATTGGGGTCCTTTACTAGCAGAGTTCTTGGAATGCAGCCACCTCTAAATCACATTGCATGACTCTGTAGGTAAAAACAAATAAAACTTGAAATGAGCATGCATCCTTGTTTTGGAACATCAGGAGAGCAAGAAGGGTTGTTAGTCCTCAAACTACATATTTCTGCAATCATCTACTTTTATTTTCCCATCATAACTCAAGAAGATTTGAAAAAAATCTTGGAAAAAAACAGCTCTGTGGCTAGGCAAACATGCTACACGTGAGACAAAAGGCTGGAGCAATTCTTCCAACACTATTACTTCAAAACCTCTGACTTTTGCATAGCTTTCATTTCAGAATATGTTAATGGATACTCGTAGAGGAGGAGCTAATACTTGTCTCTGATTTACCAAGTATAAACTTGCAGATGGACGCTATACTCTTGAGGCTGGCAAGACTTTTGGCATCTCTTTCTCACATGCTTGCCAAGCTGGACAACATCCTACATAACTGCTGCCTTATTTGGAAAATGGTTAAACTATTTCTTGGAAAGTGTTTGAAGGTCAGGCAGAGGGTTTTTTTCTGTGTTTTACAGTATTTATTATTACATAAGAAGGTTGTGTCCTATTTCCCATAGACGTCTGGCTAAAGACTACTGATATCATGGAGGCATGTTTCCTGTCACAATAGAAACTCTGCTGAAGACAGTGAAAGGCAGTACTACCTACATGTCCCTGTGCCTGCTACTCATCCATATTTACATTTAGGAAACAGGTACTCTGAAATTGTTTTTAAAAACTCCCAAATATTTATGCACTGCACAAATTTTGGGATTTGAAGTGAGGTCTCTGATAATGCAACTCTTCTTTTGAGAGACCTCAGAGGTTCTCAAAAGGTGGCAGAAAGTTTTGGTGGAAACTGTGAAGATATAGGCACAAAGGAGCAACAGGAGGCTGAGGGTGGAAGTACAAATCACAACTGGTCAGCAGACACAACAAAGAATAGGAAATACGTATACCAGATTAAAAAAACCCATATGTGGTAAAAACACAAGAGAAAACAGGGAGGTGTCAAGAATTATCACAACCCCTAGAAGAACAGGAACATAGAGAAAGGAAAAAAGAATGGGAACAAAAAGAAAGACAGGAATTGCTGCACTCTTGTCTTCCTCCACTATGGACAACACCACTCTTCAGTCACAGCTAGTTCTGCCAGCCTGGGTAGATAAGAGGGGCTGCTTTTTGTCTTGCTATTCAGCACATTTTGCCAGTGCGAAGTGTCTCTGCCATGTTACTGTATAATGTAAATTTGGCCCCTACAGAGCCCTGTGTGTGCATGTGTGTGTGCACAAGTGCATGTGTGTGTGTGTGTTTCCCACTCCAACATGCCCACATGACGAAGTGATTGATCCGCAGCACTGAGCCAGAATAAGCTCAGAGGCAACAACACACTTGAATGAATATGAGAATTTCAAACCTCCTCTCCACTCCCTCCCACAGCTTCTTTGATCTCTTTTTGAAAATCTCAGACTGTCAAAACATGAATGCATGTATGCCTTTATGCACATGAATAGTCCCAGCAAAGGCAAGGGAACAGTGTTCTGCCTACTCTCCCATTAGCACATTGGGATGGAAGACAAAACTCTCCTTTCCTCTGCACTTTTATTCTTGCCTTACCTGGCCACTGGATTTGTTCTTTGCTGGCTGATGTCTGTCCCACGCATTTGTACACTGTGTAGAAGAGCGCAGTAACAAGCCAGTTAATTATAATTAATTGAATTGCAAGGGAAGTGTGTGATTCAAAGAGTAATGGTACTGATGTACAGAAAAAGAACAAAGTAAAATAAGGAACAAAAAGTTCTAGGGTGGGTATTGGTATTTCTTTTATATTTTCCCTTATAAGGTTAAGGTTAGGTCTAATGCTCAGGTTTTGATTATCATTGACTTAGATTTCTGGGTGGAGGAGAAACAGTCCACACAATAGTGTATGGATACTGTGGTGTACTTAGGTTTTGGCAAAATGCCTCCAAATTATTTGAAATGTTAGTTTAAGAGATGCTGAGATTTGGATTGAAAACAGAGAGATAGTAATTAGAAAAGTACCAACTTGAATTTTTGAGTGTTCTGGGGAAAAAAAACCACACAAATCCAAAACCAAAATACCCTCTTTGATTAATTTATTGGCTTTGAAAAGGTAGTCTGTGCTTGCACACTAACTGCTCTCCTACATCACCACAGTGCAGCAGAATTACAGTGCTGCAGTTCTGAGGCTGTTCTAATAATTTCACTTTATGTTTACCTGTGGTAGAAGTTTAAGGCAGCCTTTGCCTTTCTTTGAACTCAGACTGGAAAGGCAATCAATAAACGGCCTAAAGTTTGTGGGCAAAAGCCCAGGTTGCTACATTAACTCCAAATTATGTCCCTGGCAGACTATAAACATGTATCTTCAATCTAGTGTATCTAGTATTCTCAGATATGTGCTTCTCACATGGAGATTGCCTCCCCCATCCTCTTAAAATTGTCATTGCTAACAGTGCTGTAGGGGAGATGTGAGTGAGCATAAATGTGAAGGCAATGTGTAGCACAGACACTCAGTTAAAAATCAAAAATAATTACTTTGATGCAAATCACCCTCTGGGAAAATTATTGCTTTTTGAAGTATGCAGGCCAGGCCCTGTGAATGACACAATCTGATAAATTGTCACACATGCCATATGTTATGGCCTTGCTTCAGAAGCTCCCCAGAGGGAAGTTTTGAGAGACAGACCATTGCAGGACTTGATGAATTTCCCTCTTTCCATTTCTTCATGAGCTCTCAGCAGATTCAAAGTGATTTACAGAAGAGGGTCGAATTTGGCAGTGGCCTTAGAATAAAAGCACTTGCACAAACACAACTAGAGAGCAAGAACCTATTCTGCAATAAATTACTCTAGTTGTAACTGACCTTTGCCTTTGCCATCTTGCTGAATAATTACACATTTAGTCTGAGATAGTTTTAAACACCAGGCTAATTATATTCCTATGATGATCAGCAGGTGAACGTTAAAGAAAAGCCTGTTAGAAATTCAAGACAGATCTACTTCCTCCATACCTTGCTCACTTTCTCCCTCAAATTTCTCTCTTGCAAACTCTTTCTATCTTTACACAGTGTAAACACACTGACATTGAACAAAGCAAGGCAAATAATCTATTAACTGCAGAAATGAAAATAATACTAATTTTGTCCTTTGCTGTGACTTGGGTGTAATTGCTGGGAAAACTTGAAGCTGAGATATTCTAAACATCTGTTGGCTACAACAGTGTATGAAGTGATCTGAGCTGCAGGTGAAGGAAACCAGTCAGACATTCTTTCAGGTCTTGTCAGTTCAGATTTAACTCAAAGAATTGCACTAAACCCCAATATAGTTACTGCTGTCTGTTGCAAAGGAAATACCGGATGGAATGTTTCTCTTATAATCTTATTTGGTATTCCAGATTGTTGGGATAAAATACCTTCAGGCTATTGGAGCATTCATGAAGATGAACCATATGAGAATTTACAGAATTCCTTTCATAATTACACATGGCTTTTTTTAGCAATTCATTCACATTGCAGCAGAAACCAGTAAGTTTAGTTTAATGTTAATGTGCAGGTTCTAAATAATATCTGAGGCCTAAGCTGAGTTCCCCATCTCCTAGAGTGCCCAGATGCAGAAGCATTTGATAGCAGTACAAAAGCAGGATGGTAGGAAGAAATTTTCTCTGCTACATTAGGTCTTTCCTTTTATCTCCAATAGAAAAAGTAACTGAGCTCATGAAGTTAAAATTGAAAGAGACAGTGTTTGATGGTGGTCCTCTTATCTGCATGAAAGTCATCGCTGCAAACCTTCCTAAATTCTTGGCTTCACCTCTGAAAAAGAGTGCATGCAAAGCTTTCTTTAATGAAATTTAGTAACAGCTACGTTCATTCAAAAATGAGGAAAAATGCACAAAGTAATCTAAGCACTTCAAAATCCACAAAACAGGGAAAAGCTAAGTAATTGACATAAATTGCTGTCATGTAATATAGGAAACACAAGTAATTCTTCAATTACTTGTCAAATTTTCAAATGTCAAATTTTCCTTAGAGGTGATTTGCAAAAAAAACCCCACCAAACTTCTTTTTATTTCTTTACTAGTATAAAGAAGATCTTTTATTTCATTTCATTTTACAATTGTACATTTGAATGCACAATATCACATCTATTGACTGTTTGGTTCTGACTGACCCCATAAACTTGCTACAGTATCAGTCCTTAGGATTAAGCAAGAGTGAGTCCCAGAAACAGCTTTTCACTTCCATATTCAGTACAATGCATAATGAATTACTGCCTTTTAAATGTACATTAAGCACTAAAATCCTCCTGATGATAATATTGTGAAGCAGAAGATGTGCCAGAGTTAATGGGTAGAATGCAGGTGTTACAGACATACTTCTGAGGGGTAACCTAAAGGTAACATGAAATCAAAACTTGCTTTTGGACAGATAATTATCCTGGTGGTTATGTGTGCCTCAGCAAAGCTTCAGGCAGCTTGGACGATACCAGCTGAGCCCAGAAAAACAGTCCTTAGCCTGTGAAGTGTCATGCTGTGTGAGTTAGGAGCAGGTTTGCAGATACAAATCTGCTCCTGTATCTCTTCAAGGGGAATACTGCAATAGGCAGCTTGTCCAGCAGTTTATGTCCATCCTGTGCTACCTGATAGATTTCAGAAAGGTGAAGGTTATTTCCAATAGTCAAGTAGATAAGACCTCTAGCTTCAACTGAAGCAAGAGTTTTCATGCATAAATTGTGTCTGGATTTACAGTGCCCATAAGCCGATCTAGTACAGGTTTCTGGCAGCTGTTGGGGACAACTGAGTTGTCCATGGGACCCCTCAGCAGCCTCACAGCAGAAATCCACCCAGTCATTCATCCACTGGGGTCATAAACACCCAGCCCATGACCGTGTCCCAGTTGCAAGCTACTGCATCACCTCATGAGGCAGAAATAATTAGAAATAAATTCAGATCTGGCTTTCTCTAGGTGCCTCTGTAAGCTGGTGGAGCAGGGTGGACCAGAGGGCACCTGGAACAGGTGACCTTGTCATGCTCAAACCAGCACCGTGAGCTGCAGTTTGGTGCATGCTCATCTCTCTTGGAAACAGTACCTGGTGGTCTGGGATGAACAGTGAAGGTGGGGAACTGCTTTCTCTTCTTGGCACCACATCAGTGGGATGGATGATTTGAGGGGAAAAACTGGCTTATTATCTGAGTAGGTGTCTTAAAATAAACCAATTTCTCTGTTTTAAATTAATTGTTTCCTTAAGGCAGTGAAATAAAGTGAAAATTTAACAGAATTTTTTTAACAAATACTGCAGGTGGTAGAAATAATAGAAACTGGATGAAATGAAACTTGTATTTCACTCACTGTTTGTCTTCCTCCTCACATTTCCTGTGGTAGGTGGATCATATATTCAATTAAAGAGTAGGGTCATTAGGCCAGGGGCTAAAACTTGCAATTGCTGCTTCTGCTGCTTATTAGATTACAAGCAGCCATGAAACCAGTAGTTTTAGCACAGTCTCAGCAGAGTGTGACAATAAGACAGTCAAAGTTCAGAGTTTTATGTATTGGTCTGCTTATGCCCATGGAAACCAGTGGCCTTAAACATACATTAAATGTTTTAAGTAGGGTACAGAAAGAGAAAGGAAAGGATACTAAAACTGGAAGTATAAAGCACTGAAGTCTTTGGTTTATTAACACAGTGTTACATTCCTGATTTAGGTATTGGGAGATTGCTATTGCAACCAGCCTGCAAGACCTGGTTTAAGACAAGAAAGTGAGAGGCAAGGGGGAGTGGGGCTCGAAGACAGCACCTTTTGGGGGGCAGGACATTTCCACCAGGTCCAGAGGAACACCACCACCACCACCCTCCAAGCAGCCTTACATGTCTTCCCCTTGGCCATGCTTGCCCGGAAAGGTCTCGAAGACCTCCAGCCTTCTTCAGCAGTATGAGCTACCTGCATGGTTGTGAGGTTTTTCACATCTTGGAAAATTTGAACAATTTTTCTTTCCAAGATGTCCTGCAGCAGAGGCCAAGCTGCTAGGAAACCACATTCAAACATTAAACCTAACACTCCCTATCCTGAATTAGGCTCTTTGCATCCTGCCCTGACTCTTATAGATGAGGAAACAAAACTTTTCCTCTGCCCCTTTGCAGCTGCTTTTTTTGTTGTGCTCCCCTCATGTTAAATTACACAGTCCTATTTCATGCAGTCTTTCCTCACTGAGCACATTTTCTAGACCTCTGGCTACTCTCACTGCTCTCTCCTGAACACCCTCCAGTTTCTCCCCATCTTGCAGGAAGTGCCTTGTCCAAAACCAGATACAGCTGTTCATCTGAGGTTTTGCAAATGCTGACAGGAGTGGAATGAGTTCTGCATGAGTCCTGTATATTAATGCCTCTGTTTGTATAATCTGGTAGAGTGTTAGGTTTTCTAACAACAGCAGCAGATTAACTCCTCCTAGCTTCAGATCCCTTATAACCCCCAGACAGTTTTCTACAGAAGTACTACTCAAGAATTTGACTGTCTAAGCACTGGGCAACATTGCCCTCTTCTTGAAAAACACTCCCTTTAAAAAGAAAAAATACCAATTTGTTATGAAAATTTCAAGTGTTCCTGGTTTTCACCACTGGCACTGACTGTACTTTTACCTCAGTACCTAGATTTCAATTGGGTTTCTTCCTAGTTCAATATCCTAGTCACTGGAAATATTGATTTGGACAAAGATAAGGACTTAATTCACAAGTGTGTTTTTGTGGTAAATGGCTGAGCACTTTTCTGGTACAGTTCTCCCATTTTGCTCCCACACAAATGTATTTCATCCAGGCTTGGTTTGCCTTGGTTTATTTATAACAAAATCACATCAGCTAATATCAAAAACATAATGAAAGACAAGATTTATGGCTTCTATTGTTTATTCACAAGCCTTTAACCTCATTATAACCTCCCATAAAGGAAATGGGAATGGTTAGATGCAATTTTGTTCTCATCAAATCCTTGCTGACTGCTAAAAAATGGTTTGTATAATGTCATTTAGTTTTCAAACTTTCAAACTTTTGGTATTTTGTCTTAAAACCCTTGTGATAGATTAATTTAATTGGCTAAGGCCAGGTTCTCTTATCTTGCACAAATGAAAGTACAGGCCTATACACATTACCCTGTGGGGTAGGTAAGGATTTGGACATTTCTGTTGCAAGGCATTGCTAACTCTAGAGGAGGATAAGACTATCCAAACAATTTAAAAGAATATATTCCTCAACACAGAATAAAATAATGGCCAAATCCCATCCCTTATGATCAGCAATGAGAAGTCCCTTATGGCCTTAGCAAGCAACTCATCAAGGCAAATGTCTTGGTGTGACCTCAAACCAGGACAGCAAACTACAAAGGCTTAGAAAAACTTGGTTACATTAGTCAGTGTAATTTGAGTTTTGAATATCAATAGTCACTATTGTTACTAAAAGCTATGACAGGATTTTTGGAAAGCCATGAATAACTTAAACTCAGTAACTTCCAGAGCAGACTCAACTAAACAACAAAACCCCAAATGGATACAGCAAACATATAAATGTTCCTAGCAAGTAAATCGGGGCTGAACATACAGGGAAAAGCAACTACTATTGTTGAGCCCAGATGCTGTTGCCACTAGAGTACAGGAATGCAGCTGAGGGAAAGCCTGTGTGTTGAGGCAGGTACTGTTAGCTGTAGCAGGTGTTTCATGTTTGTAGAGTCCCGAAGTATCAGCAATCAGTCTTTTGAGCCAGTGCAGTAACAGTGTCTAGAAAGGAGTAATGACAGCCACTGCACACAGCTTTCATACTTCCATACATCAGACCACCATGCATTCAGTGTTCCACCATGACTGGGCAGTCCCTGCAGCACTGCTGGGAAAGGAGAAGGTAGTGTTCTGTAGAGGAGTTGTGATGAAAATGGGTAAGGAAGTGCGGGGTAGGTTACACACTTGGAGTGTCAAAAGTACACTCCAACATAGAACCCATAGCTGGTTTCTTTTGTTTTTCTCTTCCTGTTGTTGTTGTTTTTATTGTTGTTGTAGATGGTTGGGGGTATTTTATATCTGACACAGAGTGACTTGCAGTAGTTATCATAAGAAATCAGTGAACGTGATTAGTTTCCCATTTTTTTTTAGTGTCACACACTGGTCTTTGGGCTGTTTTTAATGCACATTTTTAACTTGATCTCAGGGATTTCTGCACCCTCTCACATTACAAAACCTAATAATCAGTATTATTTCCTCTTATACCTGTAAAAAGAAGACAGGGATAATGCAAAGCTACTTTTTTCAAAAGCAGCTGGTGTGTTAGGAGCTGTGATTTAGAAGGACTTAGAGATAACACCACTTTTAAGGACTGCAGCTGTTCCTAGGGGAGTTTCCTGCAGCTGCCGTGCATCCTCCTGGCTCTTCTGCATTCAGCAGCACAGGCGTGCTGGTCCTGAGGAATAGGCTGGTGCCATTAACCTTTCTCCCTCAGGGATTTCAGCTCTGGTTTTACAACTGCTTGTTTTTATTAGAGTCAGTAAGTTTTGTGAGTGCCCATTGTGGGCTGGTATCAAGCTGGGACACACAGCTCATTCACTGTTAGATTTTCTCTCTACTTTTTCTTATGAGTGCCAGGGAATCAGCAGTAAATCAAGAAAATAGCACACCACTGGACATCCCTGACTGTTCAGATTGTCAGCATGAGGTGCATACTCCTGCAAATGCCATAGTCCAAGACACTGATACATGTATTTTTGTTTCCTAGCTGGGAAAAAAAAGTATTTTTAGCAACTAGTGGGAGATAAGCGAGTCCTGAGTGCATTGGATAAAGTAGTTTCCCTCACCTACTCCTTCCTTTTTATTTGCTTTCTTTTCAGCAGCACCCACATATTCTGGAAACATGACTGAAACAGAAAATCAGTCAGTGGCACAGGCTTGGCATGGAAGTGGTGTACTTTGGGGAAATACTTGTTGAGACCTGCCAGGTCACAGGTGAGTGGTGCAGTCCCAGTTAGCCATGAATACACATCTCCAAAATATTGTAAGAATTGATTACTGCCCAGAGCTAGTTCATAATACACCACTCTCTCAGGCTCAAATAAAAGACACCTACTGTGGCCTTGAGTTACTTTGACACACTGACATACTGAGGGCACGACACGCTAGTTTGTGCCCTCTAAGATGCCAAACTAGCCAAAAAGATCTGTTCCATTGTACAGGAGCAGCTTTGTGCTGCACAGGAAATGGGGTGTCGTGCCATCTCCCCATTTCACTTATCTGCCCACTCCCAGGGGGACAGCAGCTATTCCTGTCCTATTCCTTTGCCTCCTGTCTGTACTGTAAAAGCAACCTCCTGGCTCAGAAATAGGCAACATGAGGCCCCTAAGCCGCTTTTCTCTTCCACACTGAACTTTCTTAATCTGCAAGAGAGCCAGGCCAAACCTGGTTAATGATAATCCAGCAAAACTCTGGCCTTCTGTCTCCATTGATCCAGAGAGGGTGTCCTGAAATGCAGGAGAGTGTGATGTTCACCAGCCTACTTTTGGTAGTTTGCTTTAAAAATATCAGTGCTAAAATTTATCTACATAAAATGTAGCAATATGATCTAATTTAAATATTTGTTTTGTTCTCAGATATACCTACCACCCTGAGTACATATAGTTTTATTTGTTATAGAGTCAGAAATTATTGAGAACTGTTATATAGGCTAACAGTATTGAAATTAGATGTTCTGAAATTATCATCTCTGCCTATCCCTTATAGTTTGTTATTGCTGAGAAGCCTCTGGAGAACTATTTCTCTTAGTTTTGCGTGATATCCCTAATATAACACATTACATAATGTTTTCTAGGGTTCAAGACTTTAAGGTTAACCAGAAAACATTATGTTCTTCTCCAAAGGGATAAAATAAAGGACATGGGTAATTACTCTCTCAGCCTTCAAAAATCCATTTCCTTAACAGCACTCTATCCTCTCAAAAGAGAGTTTATGCTTATGGGGATGGTTTGCTGATGGGCTGTGTGGGAACAGGTTCAGTACTACATGTGTGGTTCCAAGAATTACAAGGAAGCCCAGCTTTCTGAAGTGGGTCCACCTGTACCAGTCTGAAATAAACACAAAGTCATATGGTTTTCAGAAGCAGGAACAGACCTTGCCTTACCTGCCGCTGAAGAGAACATTACTGTACTATCCACAAACAAGATGTTTGTTCCATCACGATCTGTAACTTGAATTGCTGCTCACATTTCTGAGATGTGTTTTTACAAATACAATAGGTGGGAGTGTAAAATAAAAGGGTATTGGCTTTGTAGCACAGGAGAATGAGCTACAAGAGAAGAGACTTGGGTCCACCATGTGCCTTCCTTATGGCCCAGCAGAACAAGACCCATTCTTAATGCCAGTTCCAGATTGTCTTTGCCTTTCAAGCAGATTAGAGCAATGCAAGGCCCATTAGAGCATCTGGAGAAGACTGAGTTTTCAGGGAACTTGTGTTCTGACTCCTTTCTGTGAGCTGTAATACCTAAATCAGTACGAAATTATTCATTATACAAAAAAATGCCTCATAGCTGATTAAGTGTTGTTTAGACAGGTTCCAAAGGTTCCCAGCAGAAGGTGAGTTTTGGTTTATGTTACTCCTCCACATCAGAGCAGTTCAGTCCCTCAGAAGGGAACATCACAGTACAGTCACCTTGATAAAGGAAACCTGTCCACATTTTGAGTGGTGGACTTTCTTAAAACCCATAGAGAGCTTCAGTTTCTGAGCAGTAGCAGCTGAGCACCCCAGAAAGGAGAGAAAACCTGGGGTTTGCCTTTCAGCATCCCGGGGTGGGTGGAAGGGTGTTGTGGGTTAACCCCGACATGACAGACGGTCGCCTGGTCGAATCGCGTTTCTCTCACTGTTACCTATAAAACCCCACGGAAGGCGGGAGTTTGGGGAGTTTTTTCCGGCCCAGGGGTGGCGGCCGGAGCCACGGCCCCACCGGGGCCCC
>VXAC01006003.1:41781-76096 GCA_013399225.1 Rhipidura dahli
TTTTTTTTGCTGCAGGAGGTGGCAGTTTGGAGAACCACGTAAAGCAGGAAGAAACCCTTTTCCTTTTTTAAGAACTGCAGCATGGATTGAGGGAGAGGAGAAGGAGGGGGAGGGAGAAGAAGAGTTCTAACTGTTTGTTCTAATTGTTTTTTTTCTTTCCTTTTCTCTTAAGTCCGTCAGTAAACTTTATCATAGCATATAAGTTGTGTGCCTGCTTTGCTGTCTCCTAATGGTTTATCTCACAGAAAAGAAATCAGGAAATAGTGCATAAATTGACCATAAAACCACTACAAAGGGCAGGAGTGGTGTGCATGGGCAGAGCTGACCTGAGGGAGATTTGCCTGCCCCAAGCAGAATTAAGCTCTTCTGCTCAAACTGTGCCTGTCTGCAGGACAATGTCAGTGACACTGTCTAAGCTGTACGAGCTGAGCCCTGCAGTTTCCCTCACCCAGCTGGAATGTGCTTCACAAGTGCATCAAAAGTTTTGGGCCATCCCCATAAACCTGGTTTTGATCTTGCTTGTTCAGCCTGGCAATGCCAGTGGAATAGCTCAGCATTTACCACTGTGAGAGATCAGATGGATGGTTTACTGTTTCAAAATCCCTGGGTTTGGCATGCGATTTAGGCACACAGTGTTCTTGGATTCTCTTTCTTCTGAATTTATTGGAAATTAGGATAGATACCATTAACCACACAAAAGGATTTGATCAAGATTCTTCTTTTCTATCACAGGGAGTCATTCCCTACCTTCCAGGTCTTTGACCACCTTGCTTTCAGGGACTGGGGTAATCCATCCCACTTCTCTCATTTCTCTACAGCAAGCTTCTCCCCAGTCTCTGGACACTTGTGCCGTATTTTCATGGGTTATCAAATACACCTAGGGGATGCAGATGGGTTTCTTGACTCACAGCAGCTAGACTTGGGTTTCTCTAGCTGAAACTTGCTTCTTTGTGACCATTTGGGCAAAGGAAAATGGAGCAGAGTGATCCAGAGAACACTGGTGCTCTGGCAAGGTGGGAGGTGGAGTGCCCTGCTGTGCACCCCCTTGCCAATATCCAGCCCCTCTCTTCTGACTTCAAAGGTTCAGATCCTTCAATAACAGGACAACCAGCAGATGAAACTTGGGGAACAATGCCCAGGCTCCTTCCTCTGCTCTCACAGCAGATGCTGTGAGCTTTAACAGTTGCAGCAAATTGCAAGTCTGCTAACTTGAGGTTCCCCACTGAAAAGAGCTACCTCAGATTGCTCATATTGATGTAGTTCAGAGTGAAAAGCATGAAGTGCATATTTTCTCCCTTTGTTGATCAAAGTGCACTTTTAAATAGTAGCAGTTTTGCACTTTACATAACGATTTCCTGCCATGGCTGGCTTTCCAGAATCTGACAGAAATGTTTCCTGCTGCTACAGTTAACTTACTGATAACTTACTGCTGTTTATTTACAAACACTGCGTTCAGGCATCCTTTTTTGTACCTCCCCCCCTCCTCTTTTTTTTTGAAGGGTGTGTTTGCCACATGCAGTCCTGTCCTCATGCAACCTTCCTGTGAACAGCGCTGCCAGCTTGGGTGGACTACCAAGGAAACACCGAGAATTTGTCCGACTTGAAAAGAAAACAAACGGACTGTGAATTTGTTAGAGGCTACAGGTGGTTTTGATCGGCTGAGCGGAGTCTGTGCCGGAAACATTACGGCTCCTGAGCCTCCCAGGGGACTTCAGCAGACGGGGTTCTGCAGCCACGCTGATGACTCATGGGCAGAAACTCACCTCCGAGCGAGCGGCAGGAGCGGGGAAAAAGTGACCAAGCCAAGATGACTCACAGGGGAGAGAAGCCTCCAGAGAAGAGCTGCCCTAGCAGCCCTCTGACACAGTTAACTCCAGCAGCTGCCACTAGAGCCAGCGAGGAGACTGATTGCATAATGGGTGGGAAAGCAAATCTAGATGTAGCTGTAAAACCTGTGGCAGCCTGGTTGAAAACATAGCAGCCTTTAGGGCTTGCTGTCCAGTAATTTTGTTGCCTAAAGGTGGATGGTCTGTGTTAAGTCTTGAGTGGATGAGTACAGAGAGTTTTATTAGGAACACACAGTTAAATGTGCAGCTGAGAAAAGCAGGGGATGATGTGGTGTTGAGTGGAGAAATTATATCACGAAGATCTTTCTGCACTCTTGTATTTGTTAATGGGAGTCTGTTGAGATGAACTAGAGAATTAAGACTGCAAAAAAAACCACCTGAGAATACATGAAAAAAATGCACAAGAAACCTGCTCAGCACTTTCATCCTGGGGATATGTCCTGGAAAACAGAAGTCCCAGGTGCTGTGACTTTTTGGAACCTTCATGATCTGTTCTAAGTTACACAAAATAAATTTCCCAATAATATGATTATCTATCTGGACAGATTAATGGGTTTAACTTTGGCCATGTGCAATATGAATTTGAAACACTTCTGTGCAAACAGGATACTCTCTCATTGTATAAAACATCAGCTGTTGGTCACATCTCTTCCTCTGGAATCAGCAGCTGGAAAATATTAGATGAGTCACAAGAATCTGAGAGCTCTGAAAAGCAGCACACACCAAGTGACATGCAGGGTGAAAGCTTTAAACTCACAACTTAAAACACCTATTCAGAACCCTCAGAGCAGCAAGGGAGTTAAGCTGCTCCGAAATGTTGCAAACTGACTGGTGGGATCAAGCTAAGGCGCTCAGGCAGCGTCAGGGATTGCAAGACAGAAATGAATACACAAAGAGCATGAGCATCCCTTACTGACTTTTTTTTTTTTTTCCCAGGCAGTGCTGATTTTGCAGTTACTCTGCTTCCTGAGATAATTTACACCAGCCTACACAGCACTTTGTGCTCTGGCCATACCCTGAGAGACATATGGTGGCTCTGGATGCACTTACAAAATAGTTCAGATGGATAGGTGTAGGCAGATAGGATTGTCAGTGTGCTAGTAGGATATCTGAAGATTCTAGGTTATGTTTACAGAGCAGTTGAATTATAAATGCAGGATGTATTTTCTTCTCTTTTTTCCTCTTTAATTTTCTACTCTCTCTCTCACTTTTTTTTTTTCCCCTGCAGCATAAGCAGGCAGCATTTGAGTATCCAAGTACTGGGCTCTTTCTTCAGGGTGATGCAAACTACAGTGTCTGCTCTGTTATACCATGCTCCCCTACTTAGCCCAGGACTAGGACATGGGCTCTAAGTGCAGTAACTGCTGTCTGAACTTTGCCAGGCATGTCCATGGGCAGAGAAAGTTCTGGAGTCTCCAGACCCAAGCTGGGATAAGCCTGCACCCTGCCCCTGACACAACTTGCCAAGGGTCTCTTGTCCTGCTATATCTTTTACCAGTGCTGCTGCCAGCCTGCCCCCTCTCCTGCAGCTCCTCACTCACAAAATGTGGTGAAAAAAAAACCCCATTAACAACTGTCTCATAAAGCCAGGGCTGCTTCCTGCATGTTTTCAACAGGGCATTTCAGAGCTCTGTATCTGTGAAGGAAAATAGCTGTTCCAAACTGGAATGTGACACTTGTGTTTTCTCTCTGCAAACCTTGCACCTCTGGAGCTCTAGTTCAGACAGGCTCCGGACAGGCTCAAGTTCTGAATTTCTTATTTCCCCTTAACTGCTTGCTATCTTTCTTTCTTTCTTTCTTTCTTTCTTTCTTTCTTTCTTTCTTTCTTTCTTTCTTTCTTTCTTTCTTTCTTTCTTTCTTTCTTTCTTTCTTTCTTTCTTTCTTTCTTTCTTTCCTTCTTTCCTTCTTTCCTTCTTTCCTTCTTTCCTTCTTTCCTTCCTTCCTTCCTTCCTTCCTTCCTTCCTTCCTTCCTTCCTTCCTTTCCCCACCCCACCTCTTTTTCCTCCTAGTCTTTCTTGTCTCTGCACCGGAATGTAGTTACCCATGTTCTCATGGCTGCAGCAGCAAAGCCCAAAGCTCCTACATTTCTGCCTCTTACTCTGCCAGAACTCTAAATGAACCTTAGTAAACAGGGATGTGAGGGGCCACGAAAAGGGGTCTTGTGCTTTAGCACATAGATCATGGGCCTCTTGGACTCAGCCTGTAGTAAGTGAGTGGGAAATGAAAGTCTTGTGTGAATAGTTCTGGAAGTGTCTGGGACCACACAGTGTTTGACAGGGAAGGTTTCAGGAAGCTACAGAAAGACAGAAATTTCTGATTCTGGGATGTATTTACTTCAAGATAAGATTATCTGGCTTTGAGTTACAGGTGATACAAATGGTAACAGAACGAACACGTTCTGAAAGGTCTCAGATGGGCACTGATAGCCTCTCCCTTGGCCACTCCTTGACCCCATTCCCAGCCTTCCACCTTTGGCAGTATTTTCCAAACACTGAGGTATTACCACAACCTGTTTTATGACACTGAACTCTGTCTTTCTCTACCCCTATGAAAAGCAGCTCTTTAGCTTCACTTTGGACTAAAACCAACTCGTGTGTTTCACTCAGTCCCCATGAGCCCCAGTCTCTGCCATCACTCACATGGCTCCTGCTGCTTTTCCCCAGCCTCTTGCCACTGTGTTCCCATGTTCTCTGAGCTGGGGTGCCCAAGGACCATGTCTTACTCCAGCTGTATCCTTGCCACTGCTGAGTGGTGCTGAACCATTACCTTGCTTGGCTTGCTGGTTATACTCATGTTCTTTTTTTCACTCACAAGAACACGATGCTGATGAGACAGATCTGGGCTCATTCCATTCCATTTAAAGTTCCTTTTTCTCTTTGAAGTTCTTATGTGGAATATTGATTTTATTTTTTATCTTTTGTAATATGGTAGTACAGCATTAATAGTGGAAATTTAATTGGAGTCTGGCACTAAAGTACTATTGATTTAAATTTTTTTATGATTCTTTTCCATATGTTTTATAAGCATGCAGACAGAATTTAGCTAACTTCCAATGAGTATAGTTATTAATATGAATCAGATTTTTAAATACACGTCCTCAGAATGCTGTTGGTGGCACAAACTGTATGGTGTAATGATTAATGTTTTCTGCATTTGGTAATTAATGATGCAGATTTTTTAGTATTGGATTTAATTGATAACACATGCTCTTCTGCCCTACTTTTTATTTCAAATATGATGCTAAGTGGTAAAAAGAGTTAGTTCTTAATTAGTGATTTTATCTGCATAGCTGAAAAAGCTTTATGAAAGCAAGTATTCATTACTATTTCTATTTTGCAGAATTCATCTTTGGGGTTTTGTTTTTTGCTTGATTTTCTGAGGGATAAATATTGATTTGCCAGATACTCCTTGATACATTATAAAAACATTTGCAGTTGGAACCAGTGTTTCCTGAATCAATTTATTTGACCATAATGCTTTCAAAATACCCTCACAAGTCTATTTCAAAAATGATTATTTAATGAGGTAGGTAAAAAGGTGGCTGGTCATGGTGTTCTGCAACAACTGACTGTGAGACATACATACTGTGCTTTTTTTCCCCAATGATTTTATTCATATAATTTTATAGTTCCTTCCAAAGGTGAAAATACAGATATTAAATCCTAGGGGCTTTCTTTAAAATGCTCATTTGCTTTTTTTTTCTTTAATGCATAATCACTCTAACTTTTTGTCCTTTCATGTCATTAAACTGATGCTGATTAAACATGTGCCACAGCCACTATTGCTGATGCAGAAGTGTATGCCATCGTGGCTTATTCAGGAAGCTACTCTTAATCACAGTGTATATTTAATAATCTTTGTCTCTGCTATATCTATACTATAATGAAACCAATATATGTTCTAAAACTCAGCAATGTGTGTGTTACTTTTCCACCAATAAAAGCGTTTTTACTATTTTAAACTGTATTACCCACACACAGAAAATTACCTTTTAATTCAGTTCACCAGAGGTGGAAAATGAAATGTATTGTATTTGCCATGCACAGCCCCAGAGTGTCCTCCTGGGGCTACTAAAAATGGCATTAAGTGTCACATCTGACCCAGCCACTCAGCATCTGGGAAGCCAAGTATGTGACGGCCATTGTCCAGCAAGCTATCATTTCCCAGATCCAGGTCTGGCATTTAGGTTATCTTGATAGCTATTGTTTAGCAAGCAGCAAGAGGAATCACCTTTTACTTCACCAGATATTTCTGAAACAAACCTCAGGATTCAGGAAAAGAACAGGTGGAAACAATCGGTGAAAGGAACCCTCCCCTTATTGGAATAAGGAAAGAGACACATCACAGCTACCCTTACAGCTTGCATATTTATTGAACAAATCCTACTAAAATAGCTAAAATACATTGGGTACTTGCATTATTAAAGATCACATTGTTACAAAAGCCTGCATTTTCAGCAGTACACAACTGCAACTATACATAAATGCCACAACTGCTGAATATTACTTCTTGCTCTATATACAGCACAGCAGACGTACCTATTCTATTGGAAAATAAAGTGTACAAGGAAAGGGATACAGAAGGTAGGGAAAGGAAAGAAATCTAGAAGTGCAGTGCATGCATTGGTATTTAACAGTCAGAAGCTAAGACAGTTCAGAACAAGGCCTGCCCTGTAAAAGGAAGAGCTAAAAGACAGAATTATATAAAAAATTAAGGTGGGCTTTCAGACTGTGTCTAACACAACAACACTCCATGAGTAGATGATACTGCTTAGTTTTGTGGTTTGTGTTATTTTGTATTGATAATATTTTGGGAGCAAGAACAAAAATGTAAAGTCCACACGTTGACAGTACTGTGGAAATGTACTCTTTCCCCTTTAGGACTTCTCTTCCCAGAAATTTGCTGTATTTTTCTTACTATATCCCCTAGTTTATGGATTTGAAGAGGACATTAAAACTTGTCCCTTCTTTAAAAAAGGCTTGTAAGAAAAAAAGACAAAAATCAAGAGATTTTGAGAAGTTGGTGGAAAATTATTGCTCATCTTTCTCCATAAGGTGGATAGGAGTCAGAAAGGAGATTTTACGAAAATTACAGTTTTGTGATTGCTCCCACTATAACTGCATGTTTGTGAGTGGACACTGATAGGGAATCAGTTCCTCACTTGTACACTATAAATAGTTACTCACCTACAGCACTGAATAAGAAAGCCACACTGAAGACACAAGTAAACAAGTCAGTCCAGTCTAAAGAACAACATTCAGAAAAACAAAGTACCAACACCTTCTCAGAACATGGAAATAAAAAATAACTCCATCAGAGCTACCTTGCCAAGGAGCATATTTAAAGTCCAAAATAGCACCATTCATCAGTGTCTCAAATCCCGTGGCAGCATCACGATCACTTACCACAAGGAAACCATGAGTTTCATACTACTTCTATACATCAAAAGAGTACATGGATAAAATATAGAGATATACAGACAATTGATGAAAATAAACTACTAGGCTTGTTACATCTAAATGAAAAAAAAGGGGGACTCTCAGCCTCTGCAAGAAGCAGTTTGGGTTGGTGGAAATGGAGAGTGGTTTACCGGTTGTGTGTGAGCTGTGGAGTTTGAGTAGTGAAAGACATTGCTGTGGTAGAACCAGGCCTGAGGGCCCACCTGTAATGTTTGTAAACATGGATTCACAGTGTGAAATTCTGAGAGCTTTCGCTTGAGTTAGAATGTTAAAAACTAGTTTTTATGGTACACGTTTGTCCACTGTTATTCTCTAAAGCAAGGCTCAGAGTCCCATAGTTTCTTCTTACACTTGATGATTTACACAGAAACAATTTCCAATATATGACACCATGACCTCATCAAACCCATACACCATATGTAATACGAATGGAGAAATTATGTTTAAAAAGAGTAGAGGTAATTTATTTTGGTGAAATGTTGTCCATAGCCACTTGCTGGAGCCAGGCACGCCTCCTCTGCCTCACTTTTCTTGCGATTCACTTCCTTCGAGATGGGGAGATTTCCCTGTGGAGAGGAAAAAGTGGTATTATCTGTGCTTCTGTTTGGTGGGGTGCTCCCTTCTCCCATCCTAAGGTTCCCATAGTTCCCAAGGTTTAGTTCATCTACTAAACATGTCACCTGAATCACCTGTAAACACTGATGGCACAGAAAACAAAGGATTATTTGGAAAGCAGGTAGTTCTTGCAGCACCTGAGAAAAACATTTCACTTGGGCATGCATGAATGTGTCCTAGCAGCCAAAAATGCCGAAGATCCAACATAAAAGTGCATCTTGCTTATGAAAGATCATTTTAATATTAAGAGAACTTTTTCCAGCTTAGACCTCTCATTTTTCAAAAACCTTGCTGTTTAAACATACATTAATAACTAACCAACATACATTAATAAGTCATTTCCTTATATTAACCCATCAAAAAGAGCACACTAGAAACACTGCAGTGTCTTTCTGGTTCTGGATAGGTAAGGATATGGTGTGCCACATGAGCCAGCTGCCTCAGATAGATCTTTGTTATCCCATACATATTAATTGTGCCTATTCAGCAAAGTTTTGGAAGAGCATTTAAATATCTATTTCATTTTAAGCCTCAGAATGAAGCTTAAAGGCTAAGCATGTGCATAAAGTACTTTGCTGATGACATGTCACTGTGGGATCTGAAACAAAAATAATTTGTTGAGCGAGTAATATATTTTAAGGGGGAAAAAAAGTCTGATTTTTGTGTTTAAAAGGTAAGAATTGTAAAGGTGTTTTATTGCACATATTATTTAGGATATGTTTGACACATAAGCACAATGCTTCTCTTTGTTTAAGAAATTAAAGTTATCTTCTCCAAGTTCTTTTTTTTTTTTTCTGATGTGAGGGTTGTGAATTTCTGATTTAGGAATTAAACACATGGCAGTTTCCCAATGACCAATAAAGTGCAATTTTCAGCAATTTTCCTTCCTGGCTCTTCAAACCCAGAATTTTCACTAGGATGTTCATACTTGCTACATTTACTTGTGCTGGGACTGAAGCCATCCCATAGCTCTTCCCTTGTATTTATCAGTTTACAGGATAAATTCTGCTTTTAGGTAGGTGAACTCTCTATGGGGTTCTGCACTGCACACAGGTGCAGTTTTCTGTCTGAGCACGGAGCGAAATCCCCTCCTGGAGACAACAGGTGACCTGTTCCTTTGGGTCATCAAGAAATGGAGGAAAATAGCAGAGTTTGGCCAGTACATATGCAGAAGGATAAGGCGTTGTAATGCACATTTGCTAGAGCCAATATGGATATTTTGCAAGAATTTCAAAATGAGAAAATAACATTTAAATTTTAGTGACTGCACAAACATATTTCCTCACAGGAATCTAGAAAATTTCATCCTCATGATAATATTTTTACTTATTTTTGTTTTACTAAATTTGCTACTTGTGTGCCATTACAGGATATGAAGGGAAAACTAGAAACTTACACATGCAAACAGGCACACCACACAGACCAAAGGTCTGGGCAAATTTCCAAAAGCATTGTGTCGGGCAGTTCCTTTTCAGCTGTGAAAACAACCTCGATCCTGAAATCCTGCCATACAATCATGAGATATAAAGTCCCATGTGACCCTTCTAGGTCTGGAAATAAACTGTCATTAAGAACTGAATCCTTTTATATTTGTTGGTTGCATGAAAATAATAAGTAAACCAAACCACTTTTATCTCAAATAATAGTTTTTAAAAATCTATTAATTTTACTTTATTCTTTCAGCAGTTCAAGCTGTTTAGTGTTGAGTAGATAAAACTGTGTAGCTGGAGGACTGAAAATTTTCTGCAGTTTTTTTCACCAGTTTATCCTAATTAAGTTAATAGTACAAATGAAAAAAAATAAAGAAATGTACAGTTTCTGTTAAAGATGATACTCTGCTGGAAGCTGGACTGTGTGCAACTAATATTGAAGTTGCTTTTGAAGGTCAATTATGAAATAAAGTTTGGAGCTAGTTCTAAAAACTGGTCATTGTACCAGCATATGCCAAAAAATATTCTGAAGAATTACATAAAGGCTAGGAGAAAAACACTGCATTTTAAAATCAAGAATCCATTAACTTTAAAGAGGAAAAAGATTTATAATATGTTTTGGCTAGTTGAGAAACTGTTATCCCTTCTGAGAAACTTTTATTTTAAGCTAAGGACAGCATAAACCCACAGCTATTCATAAATCCAATATAATGCAGCATTGTCGCTCTGCTGGACATAGTGCACATCTTCATTGCTGTGTTTCAGGGGAAACTTCATTTGATGATGAATGACATCTTACTGAAAGCTCCTAACTTAACATTGTGAATAAAAAATCATCTAGTTAACACACAGCTGATTCATAAAATTAGCAAATTCATTTGATGTTAAGTATGACCCTGTAGAGCACATTCATCGTGCTCTGGCACTGCTACCAGTGTTCTCAGCTGAATTTTTGGAATACTGTGAGTGCTAAGAACGGCAGTACTGCCATATACGTAATTTAAAGATTGTCAGGCTGGCCCATGAGCCTGCAAACAGCCCACCTATAAACTTCAGATGTTCCCTTGTAGAGGAAAAAGTGTAGAGGAAACTATAGTGTTATCCAGATAGAATAATAGCAAAGTTCTGTTAACAGGGAGCAGAAGCCTAACTAATAACTGAAACTTAATCAAAATTATTTGCCATGTGTTCTCTTCTTTACTTACCTGCTTGAGCCAGTAATTGAAAGGGAATATGAAAATGAAACATGTGCCTCCTGTGGTTCTGCGTAATCTGTTACCTTTCGCTACTCAAATTTCATGTTCGGTTTCACATTTATTAAACCGGTAATGGTAAGAGAATAAAATCTTATTAATCCTGTCTGATGAACCACAACTTCTGCCTTTATGTTGTGGTACTTCTTGTCAAAGTCAGATGAAAACTGCCTTGCTTTGTATGCTTGTTACTCAAGGCAGGTAAAGCACACACAAGGCACTTAATAAAAGATAAGCAACACCACCTAGTTCCTCCTGCATTACCATTGACTTTTTCATCTTCATTGCTAGGAAAGCATTGTCAAAATTAAGCATTCAAAACTCAGATGTCAAGCTTGTAAAATCATGAGACAGGCTTCAGAAATAAGAGCCCTTGAAAATTAGTATGTTTTCCTTCTGGTGTGCAGCCAGCAAGAGTTGATGTTTTCTGCAAGCCCAAAGGCTAAAAACATAATTATAAAATGAAAGCTGAGATCTTCAGTTAACTGCATGGTGCAAGGAGCCAAGGCTTTAAGAAAAACAGAGTAACATGAGACTCGTGATGAAATCATGAGAGCTGGCTACTCTCTTGAAGTGGTTGTAAAATAAAATCCATTGAACTTCCAATTTTTTTTTTTTTCTGAAAACTTTCATCTTAGCAAACTATTATATGGAAGAAATTACATAAATAACTTTACCTTTGGAAATCCCCCATCCCCACAGCTGGTTGGGAAGGTCTTCTGGCTTACCCAAATCATTGAACCTGGCGGGTAAACCTGTAGTGACATAAATATATACAAGATCTCACTAAAAAAGAGAGATTCATTAAAAGCAGTAGTGTTCATGTGTTAGACCACATTACTAAAACAAGTGTAATGTCAGTAGGGCTTAGCCCAGAGTGTTTCATGTTTAGGACATATTTTTTTGTACCCATGACAACATCTGTCCCTAGAGAATTCCCACTATATTGTTTTATGTTTATCTGCATTCAACAGGCACTTTAAAAAAAAATAAAAAGAGCATGGGATGGATTTTTTAAATATCTCTAAAAAATTCTTTATAAGAGCATGTCTGTGCTAATGAACTTGCTGAGGATATTGTGAGAAAACATGTCCATTCCCTTCTGCCAGAGGTCGCTGGCAAAGGGCTGTTTAACGAAGTTCATTATCTTTGCTGCTGACTGCAGGTGACAGGAGCAATTCACCTTTGATATCCTTTCACAATGAGCAGTGAACTAGAATGTATAACTTTGTGGGATCATTGAAACAATTACAGTTCTGTGTTGGCACTCTGTACTTTTCTACATTAAAAAAATTTCAACACATTATAACACACATACAAGAAAATAGCTGGCAGCAGGATTTAATGGTTAAGGTGCTGGCCTACGACATCTACAGGAAAATTTTTCTGTGTAGAATGGGTAAGATCCAGAGCTGACTACAGTGGAGGTTAAAGTGAATACATATCAAGCTGATGCCTCTCAACTTCAGGATGGAGATCAGAATATCTCTTCATCTTAGCCTCAGAAACACTGAAGTGGTGAGGTACAAGTTACATACAATGCTGAAATTCTTAAATTTAATTCCTGCTGGGTCTGTCTCCTGGGCCCTTAGTGTTTGGTGAATTGAACTCTTTCTGCATGATGCCTGGATGTCAAACTGTTTTGAGCTAGCCATTATAAATTACACCATTCAAATTTGTTTCCACTTTGGAAATCAAAACCTTTATTGTCAGTTAAGTAAGTGAAGAACCTGTTTCACTCACCTGCTTGCTACAGTGCACATACTGAAACATGAGAAAAGTTTTCATTTCTGTGGAGGTGCATGTTGACTATTTGATGTCACGACTGGAATAGTTCTATCCTGGAGAACTTACTGGAAGATTATTTAAATCATTTTCCCAATAGAAACTACTTAACTCTTCTATAATGCAGGACACAGGGGAGGGAAATTTTAAACACAGAGCTGAAGGCAATGCCTGTTTTGTACATTGTCCCATGCTTTTCTGCAGGATAAACCACTGTGCTTTTACTGATTAAAGCAAGTTGTTGGGTTTTTTTTCATATCTGAGGTCTCAGACAAGCCAGTTCAGCTCTCTGGATGCATTTGACATAAAATAACCCATGCATAGCACAGGGCACCCTGTGAATTCAGTTAATGTTCACACTGAATATTTGAAACACTTGAATGAAAGACACCAAGTAACCTCTGAGCTCTTCTGTTGCTATTTATAATCACTGGTTACCCATTCTGCAATTATGTCTTTTTTTTTATTGTGTAGTCATGCTTTCTGTGTGAAAACTCATGGTGGGAAATAGCAATAGGAGTTCAGCTCTACCACAGGACATGCTGTTCACACCAGCAAAGTATACAAAATATATATAGGAGGATGGCATAAGCATCAGAACACAGTATTAGTCATTATCATGAATACAACCTTCTATATTTTCCATGGAGACTGAGATGTATTTAAGTTTGCCTATAGGCCATGTTATCCCTATTAATAACCTAATAGAAATAAAATAATCACCTGAAGTTAAATGAAAAACACAGGAAACCTCAAATTAAATTCATAAAAACTTGGAGGAATTGCAGTTTGAGGGTGGATTTTGGGAATGAAGCGGGAGGGAAAAGGTGTAAACTGTAAGATGAGCTCACAAGTATGCTACAGGGTTAAAAAACACAAACACCAAAACCTACCACCACCTGAAAAATAACCTGCACAATCCCCAAACTATGTTTCACAGTAATTCTCTCTTAAGAAAAATAGTCATTAATATCCTTTTTTCTTCTTCAAAAACAAATACTGTGGCCCATATTAGTAGATAATTATCACATGGACCTATTTCACATGAAGTGACTGTTCTGCTATGATTGTACCAGTGTCTGGAATGGACAAAGGACTTTAAGCATCTGCCTTGGGAGCAATGCTGAAAGGCTGGAGAATCATGGCTTAGATTCTGGCCAAATGGAGGAAGATTCTAGAATGGAAAAAAAAAAAAAAAAGATGCTGGCATAGAGAAGTCTACTTAAGATTTACTGCAATTCACTACAAGGGGAAAAAAAAAAGATAAAAAACCAAACCATGACATCTTGCTGTGCTTTGTAAATGCAGAAGCTACTTAGAAGTTCAAATATACTGTTAACTACGGTATTATAAAAACATCTAGAACATTCAATCGATGACAGCCCCTCAAAATTACTGATATAAATGTTGCAAGATGAGTTACAGAGAGAGGAAAGCAATGCCCCATTATGGAGCAGGATGTAAGGGTTACAACATTCCAGCTGTTAGCATGAAGCAAACACTCCTAAATAAATGCCTCCATTGATACACACCAAATTTTCATTTCTTAGTACTTCCTGTGTGACTGTTATGCAAGTGCAGGCTTGGCTTAAATAACCAAAGTATCAGGATTCAGAACAGAATTACTGAGCTTTAGGATGGATTGGAAACTACATTTAGTGCAAGTCTGAGTAATGCTGACTCACACTGATAGCCTCAGTATTTGATCCTCATTAGCCAGACAGTTAAGCTAGGAAGCTTCATCCAAGAACTATCACCTGAGATACTGCTGTACAGCAACATGCAGTTCTGCCTGAAATACTGAGGACAACTTGAAAACTAGGAATTATGGGTCCTCTATGTGAATGTGTTCAGTTTAGTAGCCTCGAGTCTCCTGAAAAGATACAAACAATAAAATTTAATATTGAAGAAAGAGCAAAAGTGGAGGAAAAGAAATGCCCAGTCCATGTACCAGCTCTGTCAGATTCCAGAACTACTGATAGATTTTGGGTTGTTTTGGTTTGGTTTGGGTTTTTTTTTTTTTTCCTCAAAACCAGCACAGTCTTCTTTACTCTTTTGCCCACGAGGCTGAGGAACTCTTTTGCTTTTCCTCTGTTTTATTGTTTTATCAATACTTCAAAGTTGTAATTCCTGTTTTTTTCATGTCAAGCCTTCTTAAACAACAGTAGGGGAGCACAATATTTTGCCCAGCCTTAAAACAGATACATGAAATAATTTTGACAGAGCTGAACTAAATATAGTTAACCAGTCACATCAAAATGCTAAAATTGATTTGGTTCTCACTTTTCATCCCTATTCACTAATCTTTCAAACATTCAGAAAAATCCATCAAGAGGAAAAACCCCTCAGATTTATGGCATGCTAAACTTACTAAAATGAGCATACTCCTGTTAAGCATTCCCAAGGTTTATATAGTTAAGAAACAATTCAGAAAGCCCTTGGAATTACTTTTTCTATTTTTTTCCCCCATGTGAACCACAACTAATTTCCTGTAATCAAGTCTCACTCAGGACTTACAGTGGTATTCAACTGTGCTCTTGATTTCTTAACTAAAACTTTGTTGCGAAGGATCTGCTCTGAGGAAATCAGCAACCACCTTTTAGAGAAGCTTCAGAAAACTTATTTGTATTACAAATCAATTTTGAGGCAGAGGGAAATGAAAACAAAAAGGAAATGATGACAGGTACTCTAGATCCTAATTCCAAATAAAAGGTGACCACCTCCAGTAATTCTGCAGTAGCCTACCTAGGAAGGAAAAAAAAGAAAACTATAAGAAAAATGTTTACTCTATGGATTAGCAGTGTAATAGCAGACACAGATGGCTGGCCACGTGCTGAGAAACAACAGAGTAGAATGATAAGAGGTGTGTGTGGAAAAGAAGGAAAGAATGAGGCATGTTTGTTCTCTCATTTAGCAGCACTACAATGACATAGTGCAGCTGTGAGGACTGAGTGCCCTGGTGTACTTAATCCAGAAGAGAGAAAGGGAAAGAGGCCACCCTCCTCCTTAGAGTGGGCTGTATAGCCAAAAAGGAACACTGCTCCTCATTTCTGTACCCACATTTCTTTAAAATTTCTTAGTTACCAGCTCATTTCAGCTGTATATGTACTTTTCACAGCACATCCTACCGTGCACTTCTCAATTCCCTCAAATGCCTACCACTGCAGTAAAATATTTTCTTTCTAACCAAAGTCCCACAATTGCAATCCAAATGCATGAACAATCTGACTGCACCACTGCTCAAACACTAAATAAATAATTTTGTGAATGAAGACCTCACTAATTCTTTTCAAACCACACTGGAGGGAAAGCTTGAGCTAGGATTAAAGCCTTTGCTTCAGTGCAAGGGCGAAAGTATTGCTCCCATCTTCAGTAATTTATTTTTAAGACTGTGAGGAGGACATTATGAAAGTATAAAATACAAATATCCATTGTGTTGCTAACCTAGCACACAAGATTTAATACATACAGCAACTGTCAGCCAAATGGTTGCTGCTTTTTAAGAGTTTAGTTGGGCAGCAGTATTCTATCAGTCAGCTTTTATTTTCCAGATCTTCTGGAGAGGGCAATGACAAGGCTACATCAAGAGTACTCATCATTACTCTTTATTTCAATGAGTCCTTGAAGTTTTGATGTGCCTTTGTTAAATTTAAGAAGCTGTACTCGTGATCAAACAGGATGCTACTATTGTGATAGGCTGACTCTGGAACAGGCTCACTGAGGAAGGTTTTCCTATTGAAACAGCAGAAACCAAAACCTGCCCAAGTGCAACTTCATTAACTTAATAATAATAATAAAAATTACCTTAATAATAAATACCTTAATACTTTTAATAATTTTAAATGCTGTGAACATGTGATTTAGCAGATGAGAGGCTTAACAATTCTGTGAACTTGTTTGCTTGAGTGTCTCTGCATCACAGATCTGATCCTCTGCTTGAGGTGCAGCAACAGTCACCCCAAATAACCTGACTTCATGTTTTCAGTATCCTGTCAGGTCAGCATATTTTTCTCTTATCCCTGTTTTCCACATCAGTGCCACGAACATTAAAAAATCAGTGGAAAAAACCAATAATTTACATTTATTTCACTTGTTTGATTCCACGCAGTAAAGAAAGTAAGATAAATAATTCGAGAGAACTGATGAAGAATTACATCAATTCTCCAGCTGGGATTGTTCCAAGTGGCTCACCTTTTTGTGAGACTTTACCTGCCATTGCAATGATAATTAATACTTGGCAGTATATCAGCAGAACATGGCAGGACAGCTGTACACCTGACTTTGACTTCTCTGCATCAGCATCCTTTGATGTCTTTGCCTTTTCACGGGGAAGATATTACTGCTGCTTTTTATTCCTCCCCATCTGATGACTCAAACTCACAACCACATAGAGATGAAAAGGCCTAAATGAGACAAGTATGCTTTTCCTTGCATCCCCCTCTCCACATGAATTATAAAGTTTATTCATTAGGTATTTGGGGATCTTTGCACTTCTTTGGCATCTCTTCTGCAATTTCTGTCAACTTCACAGAATAGGATGTCATTTGCTCCTTCCCTACACAACATGAGGAAGTGACCTTGGAAATAGTTTTTCAAGATTTTAATGGAAAAGCTTCTCCTATAAACCCATCTTCATCTGTTGTTTCCTTTGTTCTTCTTAAAGCCTCTATTCTTGAGGTCATACTGAAGGGTCTGCTCCTATGCAGTCTCCTACCTTGGCTTGTCTGTGCCAGCTGCTTCAAGGGGCTCACTCCTGCCCTCATCCACAGACAGGTTGCATGTTTTATATTTTTACTTACATACAAGGCTTCTGCCCAATTCTTTACCCAGTAAGATCACCTCTACAGACACTTCAGCTGTCTTCTAACATATGTGACTGAATGAGGCTAGTTACAGAAAACACTTTCTAACTTTCCCTGGGGAGGAATGCACACCACCTGAATGTAATGCACTTTTTAGGAAGAGAGGTCAATTTTCACTTTTCTGCATCAGTTAGGATCAATCCAGCTTGTGTGCTACCAGTGCTGTCATGCTGCTTTTTTACTTCATTAATACACAAGAATCATTGCAAAGCACTGTTAATGTTTACCATGCATACACAAAGAGTAAGAGGAAAAATTCAAACAGTACATTGTGAACACCGTCATAAATGCTCCTCGAGCTTCTTAGTGAATTAATGATTTTTACAAGGATACTCGTTACCAGAGTATTGCACTCCTTGAAAGAGAAAGAATGCATTTATTTCAGAAAAAAATAAGAAACAAATGTATTATGTGGAAAGTTCCATTAAGCAATAAAATGGCTGCAAATTACTTTGTTCCTCCAGTAAATTTCTGTGTATGTTCTCTGAAACTGAAAAACATCACAGAAATCAAAATAAGCAAATCAGCCACCAGAAAACCAAACTCAGAACCCAGTACAACCCCTCCTATTTATTTTGTTTGCCTCTGTACTACAGTATTTTTTGTTGCTTTACTTAACATGCAACACACAGAAAAACAACAACAACAAGGCTGAGAATTAAAATAATACTCAAGTTCTCAGTTAATTACATAGGAGTTTGTAATTTGCTCTTTAAGTGCAATAAGGTAGAACTTAATTGGTAACTATTTGCATCTACACCTAATGGTAACTGCAGAACAAGAGGCACATAAGCAAGTCTCCTGTTATAAACTCAGGTGAACACACAGCGTGGCAGCAACAATTCTGGACCGAAGGATAAATAGCTGTTTTTCAGTAATTTCATACCTAAAATGGACAAATTACTTGAGATACAGAGCAAGAAGAAAAGGAGCATGGTCAGAGGCTGACCAAAAAGCCTATTTTGTCCAGTGTCCTCACTCTATTGAGTTTTGATTTTAAGGGAAAGACCAGCAAGAACAGTGGCCAGTAAGTAAATCCTTGAGAATAAGAACAGAGACAGACCAAAACAATGCTTCTCCTGTGTGCCCTCTCAGACCTGGCCCTCCAGTCTTGGTTTATACAAAATGTACACACCAAGCAGTCTCCCAAAAAACTGTTTGTTTTCTAGATTTCCTACACATTTTCAAAATTAATGGCCTGAACACTGTAACTTACAGAAGGCTCAAGAGACTTACAAGAAGGCTCAGCTTTTCTTTTACATACCAAAAAGATGAGCAGAAATCCAACCACAGATGCTGTTCCCAAGTGGAGGCAAGCTCACTGCCTCTGCCATCGAGCCCAGTGATGAGAGCCCTTCTTTCCCCTCAGAAGATGCCAGCCCCTTGACCAAGCAGCATTTTGCAGGCAAGTATTAATGAGCCCCAGCCATACTCTTGGAAACGAGAGAGAACCACATTGTAGAGCCTGTACTCACTTACTTCATTAAAAGAGATGTAATGAGGGCAGCTGATTGTTAACAAGTTCTTGAAAGCACCGTGGTACCTTTACCTGAAGCCTCCCTATTACCAGGCTCTACTAGGCAGGCAGCAATGCAGCTGAGTGCTACTCCAGATACAAAAGCACAAAATCTATCATGTATGTTCTGGAGGCTCAAAGTAATAAAATATCTGTGGGTTCTGGGACTCATCTAAGGAGATTTATCACAGATACACAGCCATTTTAAAGCAAAGAAGGGAGATTTGTTCCTCTCTGACTCGACCTTTCTAACTAGCTCTGTGGTGTCAATGTGTGCCTTCTAAACGTCAGCACTGGAAGAGGCCAGGGGTTCTTTCTGATAATGTGTATATTAAGCCAAGGCTTTTACCACCTCCAATGAGGACTCACAAATTTCCCATAACTTTTTTCAACTTGCTCCCACTTAAGTATGCCAAGCTAGTAGAGAGACAATCAGGTTAATGTCAACAAAATTATTCCATAGACAGTTCTTACTGTGGGATGAGAAAATCCTGCTTATTCTGAGGGTGGGTTGTTTTTGCTTGTTTGTTTGTTTTAATGCAGTATTTACACAAGGAAACATCAGGAATGCTCCCAGCAACATGTACACAGGGATTCATTCCGTACTGCTATTGTGAATTTGCCAGATCAGAAGTCCAAATTGAATTACATGTAACACTCAATGATTCATACTATCATTCTACATTAAACATTTGAAAAGAATATTTTTTGCACCTTTTGAGATTGTGCCCTCAATCAATGTGGTTTAATAAGGTGAATAAATATTTGAAATAAAACCAAAATACAAATAGTTAAAACTATTGTTTTATTAAAATATCCTGTCCCAGTCAGTGATGCCAAGTGAATTACGTTTATAAAGTTGTTCTAAAACTATTAAGTGTCATCCTTTTCCCATCTCTATAGCCATATACAAGGATCTAAACTCTGGTATGAAGCAACAGTATACCAATGTTAGAAAAAAAGTAAAAATATTGTTACTGATGGCTTTTGTTCCCAAGCCTTAAAAACCAATGTCACATCTGTAGTGTTACTAGATGTATATTCTTATTTCCAATTTTCCAGAATTTCAGCCTTTGAGAAAAAACTTAGTAAAGATTTTTCCTGGACCTAGTATTGCATAAACCTCCATTCCATGTGTCAATGCAGTTCTGTTCAGATAGAGTATGCTGGGGCAGAGTAACAAAATTTTAGCACCCAGAGCATATTTCTGACTGAGTAGAAACAAGTATATAAAAAGCTTTTGTCTTTTCATGTGCATATGAACTGTACCACTGAAATATCCACACTATCTATACCTCTGGGCAAAAATTACCTTTTTTTATCCCCTACTTTTCTACTCATAATCAAGTGGAGGTTTGTCTTCTGCTCAGCTGAACAGGTGGCTTGACAGAAGTATTCCAAAAACTACTTTGTATTTCTGCTTATAAACTTTGTAAGCTGGAAATTTTAATTCTCCCTGAGTTTTCATCAATCAAGCAGCACTTCACAAACGACACACAATGTTATGATATGCACATTACATAATCATAATAAAAAAGCACAATATACACATTCAGATGGCCAAAACTGCTTAGCTTTCATCCCTCATGTCATCCTTACTTCTCTTGACCAAGTTCTGCCCATGCTATGCACAAACAGAAGAGGATTGGGCAGTCCTGCAGGTTCTCTCTGGCTCTGACTTACCATAAAGGAGACTCCAATTCCAGTTCCAGTACCAGACTTGGTAATAATCAACCAGGTATGAGTTTTCTCATGCTAGACCAAGGGCTGCTTTTGTCCAGTGTGTGTCTAGTAATAAGCTGGACGTAATGTCTCATTTCAGTACCTTGCCTTTTTTATTTTTTTTTTTTTTTCCTCAGAGCACATAAAAGATTCCAAATAATGCCTGCTTCTGCCAGACCAATTCTAGGCTCCATTCTCTGCAAATAATCCTAAAATTATGAAGAGATGTTCCAGCCCAGGAGCACAGAAAATTACAAGATGTGTAAAAACACCTGCATATAACTCCCTGGAAAAAGGTTAGTAATGGCTAAACTGGGATGAAATCTTAAACATAAAATCTGCTTCATAAATATCTTCCCCTTATGTAAACGATATTACAAATTTTTCTACAAGCTAGTAAAAAACCCCCATACACAAACAAAAAAAGAAAAAATGGGATGTAGATTCTTTTCTCTTCAACCAAATGCAGGCTATCATTTCTTTCCCTCTGACTTAACAAAAAGGGCCTTTCTCCAAACTGTTTTCACCCCTAAACATCACCATCCCCTATTTCTTTTCCCCCAAGTAAGACAATCAAATGCAGGGAATGTAAATGACAGAATATGACAGAATAACCTCAGAAGTGATGCAGTTCAGGCAAGGATGCACTACAGGAAGCATTCAGCCCAAATGACCTACTTCCAGAGCCTTTTTGCTGGGGGATGACACAGCTATACTGTACAACAGCCAGCCTAGAGACTCCACACCAGTAAAACAGGCTGACAAGAAAGACATCTCACTGTGGTAAGCCAGGAGCAAATTAATGATCGGCTCTAGATTATCTTTTGTGTACTTTCACAAAAGTCAAAATTGAATTATTAAGGATCTGTTTACTGATAGACATATTTGTTATTCTTGTTAGTTTGAATCCCTCAAGCACCTGCACTGTGAGCTCTCAGACTTAACCTACAACCAAGAAGAAGGAGAAAAGGACACACCTGAGTGCTTTGGAAGCAAATAAAGAGACCACTTCTCTAACTGTCCAAAATGATGGTCTGGTTTCTGTCTTTAAAAACCAAAATTTACCATAACAAGAAAAAACAAACAACACCAAACTCAACCCTTTCCTGGTTTTGGTGGGAGCCTTCTTTGAGGTCATAGAATACTGGAATGAAGACTTCCTTACTCCCAACTCTCTTGAAAAGTTCTTTTATTTAAATGATTGGATCACTTTCAGTGATTGGATGGGGCAGAAGAAAAATTAAAATCAATTCTTTTTTAAAATTCTTTTTTAGTTAGAACCGGTTTTCCACCCTAGTTAGCACTAAAATTTTAGTTTATATTTCATGACAGTCAGCACTTGCTATGAAGGTAGTATACATAAGTTCTAATTTTATATATTGCACATAAATATAAAAGGCTCTTTCCTGCTTCAAGTAGACACTTAAGGAAATACATTATGCAGAAGTAAGGACAGATCCTCAAATAGCAAATGTTCTTCTGTAAGATGGCTCAAAATGTCCATGAGTTAAAATTAAAAGAATAGAAATTGCACTCTTCTGCTTTTCTGTTTCTCTTAAAATTGAGAATATTATTATAAAACGGGTAAGAAAGATTGATTAACTGACCAGGTAATTGTAACTCCAAGTCCATGAAAAGGAGAAGCAGCATTGAAAACTAATGCATTAAATAACTTTCTTTTACGGTTTAAAATGTTTAAGAAACATTTTATGAGAAAAGAACATTAAGAAACTAAGAGAGTAAGACAGTGAAGTTAAACCAAGAATTGATTTGTTCTCACTTACAAGTTTATTGTAGTCACTTCAAATTTTTTAAGCCTAGCTAAATAATTAATGAACTTTCAGACTGGCAAAGGAATAAGAAGGCCATTTACCACCATTTTTTAAGGTCTAACTCAGTCTAGTGAAACACAATAGCTAAATTTTCACTGACCAGTGAGAGCAGAGTAGAGCCTTTGCATATACTGTGATATTAAAAACAAAGTAAGAACTACTATTGTTACGCATTTCAGTGTATAGAAAGTGTTGCTATGCAAAGAAGAATATTCCCTGCAAATTAGAATGGTTGGAGAGATGCTTGCAGTTAGTACAAGAAGAAATGTGCCAAAGACAAGTGTGTCCACTACTGCAAGGAAAGTGTGTCACTGGTCTGACTTAGAATTACATTCAGTGTTAGTGTGCCAGGAGTGAAAGGAAGGGGGGAAAGGTTGGTGGTAGGAGAGGAGATTCTGACAAGTATCACATCTTAGACAACCTGGCAAGCTGGGGTGAAAACTAACCTTACAGTTTAATTCTGATCACAAAAAAGAAGTGGAACTTTCAGAAACAGCTAAATGAGGTCTGTATTTATGTTACACTGCAAAGCAAGCAATAGGACTAGACAGGTGGATAACAACTTTTTATTTCTTGCATTTGGATACTTCTAAGTTATATTTTATGTTCTGGCCCAGAGACTGGCTTTACAAAACTGATTTCATTGACTACTACAGGAACCTTGCTAGATTTATAGAACCATCTGTTGGTAGAAACCAGTGGCTATTTTATGCCTAACTAAACTTAAAATAATCTTTTGTTCCATAGATAGGCATATATTACACATAGCAGCCTGCATAACATCTAAAATGTGGGCTGATTGTCACCTTGGTGTTGGTAGGAAAACAGTTGCCTTATCCAATATTCCACAGTTGTGTGAACAACATGTATTTTAACATTATTTCTATTCGCAGTTTAAGTGAATCATTTCCCTTTTAATTCCCCACCCCCATCTATTCATTTATACACATATGAGCAAAGCACTTTGATGAAAGTAGGTTCCAGAACAGACTAAAACTCCAGAATTTGCAAGTTTATTTTTGCAGATAGGAATGATATAAAACAAGGAGCCAAAAACAAAAACAAAGCCTTTATAACACAGTACGTATTTGCTTATTTTAATCATTCTTTGATCATCCCTCCTCCCCCATATCAAAACAACCCCAAAGAAGCAGACAGGGATAATATTTATGCAATTAACTTAACCCAATCTTCATAAGAGTCTGTCCCTCAGAACCTCACACTGGGGAATATATTCTGTGCTAATGTACACCCTATGCATGCTACTTAAAGCATTGCTCAGCACTAATTAACAGAGGTTCCATCATGATTTTATGATGTAGCACCCAAAATACATCACATTTTTGCCAGTACATGTATTTAGATATGTTTCAATGATAGTTGCATCCTCAACTAAGAATGCTGTAGGATAAGAAACCATCTAAACTAATTCTGCCTACTAATTCTTTGAGCACTTTTTCTGAAAAAAACCCTGTTATCCTTGTCCTGCTGATTCTGAGACAGTCCTTCTCAGAGAGTACCATATTTACCTGCATATCCTTAAAATCGGGAGTTTGTCAGCAGTGGTATCTCAGAGTATAACAAATGGGCTTTAATCAATAAAAATACAATCACCATCAACACTGCAGGAAACAGGCTATTTTTCATTAAACACATTCCAAACAAGTGCCTGTAAGTTCAGTCAGTAGGTTTGAGGCCTAGACACTTTTTCTAGAACAGATCTGTGCCACAAAGAATGGTAGTGTTTTCAGAAGGTTAACCTAGTAAGAAAATTTCGTTTGCACCTTATGTACTTCCCTGACAGAGTAACATTAAATCTGTTTCCTTTACAAAGTGCAATGACCTATTTCTTCTTTTTGGAGAAAGGTGTCAGTGTTGGCATTGCTGGATATTGTTTTGTCTGCATATATTGCTACCAGTGTTATGATGTGTATTTTTCGCAATAACTTAAATATTTCTTGTTTCAATTAAATAAGCCTTACTGCACAGAGAGGGATTTCAGATTTTTATTCAAAAAGGCAAGAAAATAAAAGATTCAACATAAGGAGCTTTTCAGAGTACATCAGTTATTGTATGGCAAATCCCCATAGCCTCAAAAAGTATGTTTTATAAAAGTCCTATTTATAAATGAGTATTGGGAAGAGGAAAATAAGGTTTGTATTGACACAAAAAATTATTGACACTCTGCTAAAGCAACTAATTCTTACCATTTTCAGGTTCTGTTAAGTCTTGGGATTGCAGTATCTCTCAAGTAGCACAAGGAGAACAATCTGAAAACAATTTTTAAAAAATTAAAAATGAAAAAAAAAAAACTAATTCTGACCATTGCAATATTTAAAGGGTATTGTTTTGTCAACATAACAGTGGGTGAACCAAGTATAAGCTTCAGTGGTTAAGATTAAAGTCATGCAAATTATTCTAACCACACATATGCTTATATATCATGCATCTCTGCACTTCAGTGGTCTGTAGGCTTAAATATAGGACAAAGGAATCCCTGGTACCTGGATTTGCAAAACTCTATGCTATTCTTAGCACTGGGTACATTTCTGAAGAGCCCCATATAAAATGGTTAACACAGGTAAAAATCAGTCAAGAGGACAAAAAACTGTCACTCTACGTTTACTGTAATTTGTGGTCCATTGTTCCCAGGCATACTACTAAGTGTGGGTTCTTGCAGTCAAGGAACAAGTATAACACAATGTAACAGCCCAGAGAGTAGGTATTTTTGGAAGTGGCACTGCATTACATAACCTCCAGTTTTCTCCCTCTCTCTATTCCACACACACCCCCTACTTTAAACGGGGAGAGAAGAAAGAGAAGAGTAGGTCCTACCTCATTTACCTTAAATTATCACTCTCTTAATGGACTGAATTTGTAGCATACCTCCTTTATCAGCTTTCTTATAGCGACAAAAATTAAAGTTCTCTTCTACAGATTACATATTTCTTACCTATAGCGTGTATGTATGAAATATAATTAGGTATGAGTCATATGTTTACACAAACACACACATACATATTGGATTTAACACTGCAAACTCATATATCTGTAAACATACACAGAAACGTTTGAAAAAAGCAGCACATCACTACATGTTTAGCAAAATATGGTTTGTTTTGGTTCTGGGGGGGTTTTTTGTTGGTTTTTTTTTTTTTTTTTTCTCAAAAGAACCACCCAAAATTTATCTGCTGCACATGCAAAAATGCAGAAGGCTGTTGCAAGAATGACTGCTTTCTAAAAATAAACCCCAGCAGCCTGAGAGGAATCCAGTGTCAGGGCGGAGAAGAGGGAGATTCGTTTTACAAGGGAGAAGAAAGGAGATGATAAACCTATCCTACAGCCTTGCATGCATGCTAACAAAGCCAAGTGCATTAGGTTCAAAAATGCATTTTAGTGTTTGCAGAATACAAAACCCAGAAAAAGGAAAACATTTTTAAAAATCACTTCACATCTCCCCTTGCATGTGTGCAGAAAAATCCTCAGCCTAGAAATCCAGCCTTAAAGCACAAAGAGTTAGATACATATACTGCACGTTTTCTCATTTTCCTTTAAAAAGCCTGTTTGGAAATGTGCACCGAGAGGGGAAAGCCAAGCTGCAGCAAAGTCCAGCTAAGGACAAAAAGAAATCAAAAAGAAATTAAAAGAAACAGAGAAACACAGAGAGGAGAGAGCAGAAAGAGGGGAGAGAGAGGGAGAGAGAGGGAGAGAGAAAAAGGGGATTAATTAAAAAAAAATAAAATTCTGTGGATTGGAATTGCATATACTTACAGACAAAAGCCCCCGCTCCCTGCTCACTTTCTGTCCTTTCTACATGATCTGAAACACAAATGTGGATTACAAAAGGGCAGCATGCTTCTGAAGGGAATTTATAGTTGGGGGAGTGGAGAGAGGGTAGGGGGTGTGGGTAAGAATGACTGCACCTCTTCCAAAGTGCAGCCCAGGAGAAAAAAAAAAAAAAAAGAAAAAGAAAAAAGGGGTGGGGGTGGCTGGGGGAAAGTCTCTCTCTTCCCCCCGCCTCCCTTCCCCCCGTTCCCTCTCTCGGGCTGGGTTTTGCTTGCCAGCACTGGTTATATTGAACAATGAGCTAATTCTGATGGTAGCTGGCCAGCTGCCAGCTCCATCCCCCCCTTTACACACACACACACACACACACGCACGCACACACACTGCCCCTGCCCGCCCACCTCCCCCCGCACGATGCTGCAGCGCCAGACTGCTTAGTCTGCAATAATCCGCAGCCCCGCGTTCCCCCCGCTGTCNGCGGGGGCAGCGCGGGATCGCACGGGCTGTCACCGAGGGGTCGCACGGGGTCTGCAGCAGCGGGGACGCGCCCCACGGCAAAGCGTGCCCAGCGCTCCGCAGAGCTGCGCGCAGGGACGGGGGACGGGGGACAGGGACAAGGGACAGGGGCAGACGAGCGGTGTGCGACGGCGCGACACAAAGACTCCGCGAAGGCTCCCGCTGTGCAGGCAGCGGGGAAACGGTGCGGCGAAGGGACAGCGGATCGATGGAGGGACACTGGGGCGGTGCGCTGCTCCACTGTGTCTCTCCCCTCACATGCTGTATAGGGACATACAGCCAAAAAAACCCAGAGAAACAGGTGATAAGAAGCAGAGTCTCTGTTACCCTGCAGCGTGTGAAGATATCTTCCTCAGAATTAATGTCCAGGGCAGGAGTGATTAAAATGTTATGAAATCATTCATGATGCAGGCTAATAGAAGATTAAGCCTTCTCTACCAGGCCTGGGTTATAAGCAACCAACCTTGTTTTTCAAACCCACCAGTATATAACTCCCCATGAAACTGAATTATTCTGTGCTCTACATAGGATTTCCTTTAGTCAAGTGCAAGCTAGCATGTCTCTGTACCTTCCTGAACAGCTACTACATCTCTGGGAATGGTTTGCAGGCCTGCCAAGCCTAAGGAAAATTCAGCAGCTGGAAGGGAGAAATATGGGGCATAAGCAGCCCCTGATATTTAAACCCCTGGTAACCTGTGATAGCAATTCTAAGTTTAGTGCTTTAGAATCAAATAATTTGCCTCAAAAATACAGTTACTACTGCTCATGTCTATTCAGCTGCCTACCTCCTCCACAGATTTCACCCATCAGCTGTTAAGACTGAAACACATCAGAGCTTGAACGTTTAAACTTTATCTTGAGAGAGTGATTTGATTGTTTAGGGTTTTGTTTGTTTGTTTGTTTTTGGGGATTTTTTCTGAATAACAAGTATGGCTCTGGTGCTGGTAGCAGGCCCTCATGGCGCATGCTCAGATACAAGCAGGGGGTTCCCTTTGGCTTTGGTGCATCTTCTAACATGTAGAATAGATGTCCTAGCAAGTGGAATGTCAGGGATTCACCACTTGTAGAGATTTGGCACTGTGGAATGAAGGCAGACACCAAAGACCTAACTGTGGGAGGTGGGAAGCTTGTGCTTGTGAAGCCCCCAAGAGGCTGATGTGGACAGTGCTGTCCTCCAACACTGAGGAGGGGATTAACAGATTCCTTTGGGGATCCTTGGCAGAATAATAGTTGCATTAAGTCATAGTTGCAATTGAAGTTTTTTTATTCTTAGCGGAATAAATATAAAAATTTATTACAATCAATAAGTACTGTAATACAAAATTTCTAATACAGCTTATTTTAAAATTACTCATCACTTAGATCCTAATTTAACTTGTAATTTCTATTCACCTGGACCCTCTGCAGATCATTTCCTGAAATGTTGTGGAGAAGAAAGATATAAGCTCCCGGCTGGAGCTGTCGTGTCTTTCTCTGTCCCCTGCCACCTCAACAACACGTGTGCTCAGCTTCCACAGTCTATCAGTAGTCCATCCTCTGCACCCCATTTGAGAACCTACCCACATCCTAAAATTCCTTCTGGAACCACCAAGAATGGTTGTGGGGTAAATGTAAACATCCTTCTGAGCCCTTTTAGCCTCCATTTTCTTTCCAGCGACCTGGTTTTGTAGCCCAGGTAAGCAACCTGGTTTGCTGTGCTGTGTGTATTTGACTGTGCGTAGAAAGTTATTCTTGTTTGCTGCCTGTAACAAGCTATGTTGCTAGGATCTGCTCCAAGTCTGCACTCTCTAGTTTGGCTGTAGTGTCTGCAATTTCCTTTTCCTCAGCCAGCTTCCCTCAGCAGCTCTGATGGAAACTGGAAGCAAAGATTTATCTGTTAAGAGGAATCAGAGGGCAAGAGCCTGCATGGGAAAACAGAAGGAGACAGTTTGGCCCCACTGTGAGACAGAAAGGGTTTTGGAAATGCAATTACACTTCCAAATTTAGGAATACAGAAGCCTAACATGGACTCCAGACAATGAGGTAGAAACCGAGAGAGGTCAAGAACCAATTCAAGCAAACTGCTAATATTGAACTAAAGTATCTTTGAAAAAACACTTTACTGAAATTATTAGTCAAGAAGTAAGTTTTTTTGATTAGGCCTTTTTCAAAGTGGCAAGAGCATTAGGATGCTGAGAAACACCCAATAGGTGAGCAGCCTATTAGGGAAAAGAATTGCCCTTTCTGAAATTCTATGTTGTGATGTAGTAGAAATCTTTTTGCACCTGCAGTTTTGGCCTTTAGCCTGGCTGGAAGTCTGGTACCAACATTCCAGTGCTCTTTTAGTCTTTAATGACTCCTCTAAAACTTCATTAGTACAAATGTGACACTCAGGTAGATTGTCCTGCTGTCCTCAGGAAAATAGGTTTAAACTCAAGCCTGATTGTTTCACCCTGTGGTTACCAAAACCAGTCTGACTTTGTTCTGCAGTCAATTACAGATAGGGAGAAAAAGTTTGTTCCTTTTACTAGCGCTCATCTGTGACAACTCCCTTTGATTCCTTTTCTCTTTATTTCTATCTTTGTTCTGATTTATAATCCCTAAAATGGATAGAGCCCTGACCTACAAAGTGTTATTGTTATACAAATAGCCTAAAATGGGCCTGCAAAGTGGACAGAGCAGAGCAGGCCGTTTTGGCTGAGGAAAAGCTAAAAGCAGCAGAACAAAGATTTACTGTTATAAAGCAGCTGAGAAACTTCATAGCTTGCAATGAATAGACCTGAAACAGTCACCAGAAAATCACTCTGAAGTTGTCCTTTCCAATTTTGGCAGGGACCAGAGAAACTTTTACCTACACTGTGGTCCACAATTCCATACCATCTTCTCACCTCTGTCCTTCAGCCATCCAATTCCAACACTGGCCACAACACACAAGACTGACAAGACTCTGGTCTGGGAATCCACCAGACTCCAGCCTGCTAGAGGTGGTTGAGAGCTGCCTGCTCCTGTGATGAACTGGTTTTTGATTGCCTGGAGCACCTGGAGAAGGAAGGTGGTTAGAAGGTGCACAAGATGCTGGGTGAAGGTGATAGCTCAGCAACTGGAGCAAGGTCGTGCACACAACTCATTGTAAACCCATCCAAACCCCCAAAATCAGTTACATTTGCTTGTGGCTTTTGTGAATATGCAGTTTCCATTAATGATACCTGCATCACTCCACTACTTTCATGGCTAAGTCCTAAAAGCACCACAAAGAAATTCACCATGTAGACGTAAAGATAGAAGATTTATTGACAGCTTTCCTTTCTTTCAAATTCTTAGGTCACTTGTGCTATTCCTATTCTTATGTTCTATTCATCAACAAATAAATTCAAGGAAGAAAATGCATTAAAAAAATTCAAGATATTTTAAAAATCATAAAGAGGGCAATATGGGTCATTATGTACAATGTTTTTTGTGGCACCAAGATGGAAGTTAGAGGGGAAGACAGTCCATTAGCTGACTTTTTAAGGAGACACAACCTGTGGGTTGAGTTCTCAGCTTAGCTTTCTTGGAGCTGGATTCAGTGGGTTACTTTTTCATGCATTATCTCCAAATTTATGAGAGTTTTTTTTTCATTTATTTTTATTACTGAACAAAATGAGCTATGCATAAATAAATGAAGAAACGAAGTTGTCTGGAAAATTTCCAAGTAAGATAAGCTTGTCATTAAATAAATGAAATGTTCAGGATTTTTTACTGGTGCTCCATCAGAGGACAGCTTGGATGGAAAGGACCACACATCAGCTGCCATATGAACAGGTTCACATTTAGTAACCTAAAGTTCTTCACACTTCCAGATTGAATTGTTGGTTTAACCTGTTGCAGTTCCTCTGCAATGATGACTGACACTGGACACTTGAGAGGAAGATGTGATCTAAAATGTGCAGAACACTTAAAAAATGTAACAAATGAAGAAAAATTGTGGCAAGGCCTGTATGGTTAGATTAGTCTCCTTGAGTACAGTGAAGCCACCTATATGTATAGAGTTAACTACCTTGCAAAGCTTAAGCATATAGAAATTAAAGTGAAATTCTACATCCAGTAAAATTCAAGGAAGCTTTGTTAGGGACTGAAATAAAGCGAGTTTTTTCCTTAGACCAGACAGAAAAATAGTTTAAGAGTATTATAGGAGAAAAAGCAATATGATTTGGGGTCTTTAGAGAGAAAAAAGTTGAAAAAATTGAGCAAATTTCAGTCCTGAGACACAGTGAAGTGAGCAGAGCTCTTCAAGCAACAGTAAATGGCTCAAAGAGCTGCTATTGAAGGGACAGAAAAGATACTGGTACTGTCTTTATTTTGTTCCAGTCAGTACTTCTTCATGATTCCCAACTTTGCAGTTGTGCATTTGGAAAACAGCAGCCACAGTGCCAGTAGGTGCCTAAGAGTTCAGGTAAAGTCCTTCTTTGGACTTGCAAAACAAGAAGCAGAAAAGAGTGGCTGTACTGGCTTGCTTGCTGGGTGCTCCTACCCTGCATTTGCTCTTCCTGGATCCTAATTCAATTGGGGTCCATTGATCACTGGCTCTTAAAAATTTTGTCTATTTGTACTATAAGGAAAAAAATGTTATGTCTTGTTTTGTATCACCTCCCTGACATGTCAGTTGATTATCTCCCAATTCTTATGTTGGAGTAAAAACAGAACAATGATTCTCCAGTCAGGGTTCCCATGGGTTTGACAGGAAGTTAGGGTTCCTTTTGTAGAGTCAGACCCAAAATGCAGGAATGGACGGTTATCTGAAACTAATCTGAATTAGTGAATCATGTAACTGAACCTGGAACCTGTTGGTCTGCCTAACTCAATTTTTCAGAGCATATGCATGTTACTTCTGGAACACTGTTGGGTTTGTTATCAGGTCCAATAATACAAATATTTGTACCAAAACATTAAGCACTGGTACATCAAAAGACCTGTTTATGGCCAGTAGATTAGATTTTGAAGAAACTTTGCATATTAACAAATGATTGCATAACTAAATGTTTAGGACTTGGCTTGACCTTGACCTTGTATTTTTCTATAAACTAAGTAAGTCCTTCAAGTTGTGCTGCCTGACTGCCAAAATATTTAAAGCAGTATCTGCATGTAGGGAACAGGGAATCTCCTGATTCCCTAAAGACCCTAAAGGGTGGCCAGTCTCAAGAACATGTCCAGCTTTGTTGTAGGACATTGCCACTTTAGTGCCTGAGTGTTACAGAGACACCATTAACTGAAGTTCATTGGAGCATGGAGCAATGCCTAATTTTCTTGTAAGGAAATTATGATAAATTACTTGAACAAGACAGAAGGATTCAGAAAACTGGGGGAAAAGATTACAGTATGGGCTAGACTCCTTGCAAACTCAGGTACTATGGCATGGAAAACAGTGGGAAAACATTTAATTCTGACTAAGAGTGATTGGGGAGTGCTAGTTCTGCCAACTGGGATGAAGAATTGGCATGTGCTCCCTGGAGAGAGAGAGATGGGAGACAGACGGGAGAAAATCTTCGTCATTATCAAACTTCAGAGAAAAAGTNCAAGGCTGCCATGCTTGGATTGTTTAAGAAACATGAGTGTAAGTGCAACTCCTAAACCCTCACTCCTGAAGTGGCATTTACTCACACTAGTGTCTGCACAGAAGATGTGTTAATTGCTGTTCCAAGCAATGGTTCAAGAGATGAGCCTTTCAATTCAAGTCGATTAACTAAATGCAGTATGCTTAATTTAAATTCATGAGCATTTAAAAATGCACACTACTGTTTTTCTATTATGGACCATGCAATTTAGTGAGAACCTGCAACATTACCTTAGTCAACACTTCATGACTTTAAGTCACCTTAAGTTTGGCTGTAAAGTAGAGTTTAAGGTTAAATATAATTTGTCTGGGATGCAAGACCAGAGGATCAATTGTTGCTTGTTCACCAATTCTGGAAAAGCAGGAGTAGAAGACAGTTTGATTTAAATCAATTCTGTCAGCTTATTTTCAAATGTCTGGATTTTGATGATTTTTTTCACCACCATGTAAGTAAATAAATTCAATCAAGGAAAATTCATTCTGTATTGAGTACAAAGCCACTCAGGTTCACACTGCCAATGATGCTGACAGTGTTGATGATCTGGGAACTCTATATTACAATAACAACTGTGATTATATTAGAAAACAAATATCCCTTAAATTTCTGCATCCAGACCTGGACCCAGCAGGGCTCTTGAAAGTAATCATAAAAGGGACAGAGTTTGGGTTAGACAGGAAGATAAATACTTGTGTTTGGGGAATATATAAAGGGAAAAAAGTCGGTCAATATACCCAACCATATCTAGAGAAAAAGTTAAATTGCCACAGCTCAGGGAACCCTTAATCCTGGGTAATAGGCTATAAAATTTCCTTTAGAGTGTTACAGAACATGTACTGAGGAAATGTGAAGCTGTGGAAGTGATGGGTATGGAATTAATTGCAATATTTTTGCTAGCTTCATAGGCTTAAAACCAAAAAAACCCAACACTTTTAACCAAAATTACTTATAAATTCCTCACTACAGAAGGAGATGATCAGAATCTGATTGCCTCAAAATTCTCCTTTCTTCATTTTTTTTCAAAGCATTGCACTGTGGTGTCTCTCACAAATTGTATCATCATTTACTTTTCCTCTTTCTGCCTGCAGGGTATATCTGAAAAAGGTCATGACTCTGTTCACCAACAATACATCTCCCATTCATTTGGAAGAGACTAAGCTTCAGTCCATTATCCTTCTTCCAAAAAATAATTATCTCTTTTTCCTGGTATTTCTTATAACAGGAGGCAAAGAACAGGCAGTAAAAGATTAAAGTTAGAAGGAAAAGTTAAAAGATCCCTTTTAAATTGATGGACAGAGCTTCTTTCTTAAAGTCATGTATGTATGTATGTGTGTGTTCATAGAACACTTTCTATTTTACTGTTTTGCTGAAGCCTGGGATTCAGCAATTCCAGCATGCCATAAAAAAGAATTTGTGTGTTTAAAAATAATTAATAAAATTAAAAATGGTTTCAAATTACGGACTCCTTCCTAGATTTAGCATATTAGTTCAGTTATGCTGTATTTTACATTGATAAATGTAAATCCAGTTCTTTCCTGGAGGGGTAGTTACCCCACCTGGTACCTGCCACGTATTCCATGTAGAATGTCAGACATGCTTTTCTTGCGTGGGCATTGTCATCCCAACTTTGTTTGGGTTCAATGGAGTTTTGATCAGAGACCAAAAGGCTGCAATCACTCTTTTGTACTTTGGTTATAGCCATAAACATACAGTGTCTTCTTCCTTTAATCTACTGCCTTGTTTTTAATGACACAATCTCTCTNTTCTGACTAAGAGTGATTGGGGAGTGCTAGTTCTGCCAACTGGGATGAAGAATTGGCATGTGCTCCCTGGAGAGAGAGAGATGGGAGACAGACAGGGGAGAAAATCTTCGTCATTATCAAACTTCAGAGAAAAAGTTAAAATACAGATCAAAGGATTTGTTGTTGATAACTACCAACCAAATTGCATCCCAAGCAGGTAGCACATGTGTGTACTCTGCTCAAACCATGAGACCTCTCCTAAGTACACTGACAGATTATGTGAATGTCATTCTGATTTATATATGTGTGTGTGTGTATTTACACACATGCACACACACAAAAATATATATTTTTAATATATTTTTATTTATAAATATCTGTAT
>VXAC01006003.1:77327-143803 GCA_013399225.1 Rhipidura dahli
TTTTGCCTTTTTTTTAATAACACAATCTCTCTCTTTTTTTTTTTTTTTTTTTTTTCCTATCCAGGGAAACTGTGGTTAGCTATTCTTAAAACTAGAACTTCCCCCTCTTGAACATCTGCAACTGAAGTATTTAAACCATGTGCAGATGGAGGACTGGGCAGCTGCGTGTTACAATCCAGGGTGTACTCACCTCTGCAGATGGCAATGGCTGCTTGCTGTTAGGAAGTCAGTAATGCTTTTTAAGCAGCTTTTAGTGGAAGCTTTCTTGGTTTGTATCTGGCACTATTAAAAAAGAGCTTTGTTCACGATTGTCCTCTCAGGTTGCCTTTTTAAACCACAAGTGTGCTTTACCATTTTGCAGGGTTGTTCTGGAGGCAAAGCTGAGCTCTGATGAGTGCTCACAGTTTATTGATCACCACTATAAAAACAACTTACACAGCTGACAGGAAATTCCACCTTTAAAAAAACCCCGAAACACCTTTATAAGAAAGTTTAGGGCAGAAATGCAAAAGAAGAGACTCAGAACTATGGAATAATATTTGACAAGCAGTAGGAAAGATTCAAGTTAAATGGTCTGTGTTAATGATGTTAGATTTCCTCCTTTGGCCCCACTTGATCATTCATACAAAGCATGTCTGACTAATGTTCTGTCCTTATGAACACTCTGTGATCACATTACAGAGTTTGCATCATTTGCAAAAATGTGTACTCAGAAAACTCTCTCCAGCAGCAACAGTGATGAGTTCCAGAATTTTAAAGCTATTCTGAGTGTTATTTTTATGAACAACTAATATGAAACAGATTTGAAAACTAAGCCCTTAAAAAAAAAACCTTAAAAAATATTAGACTTTCTCCCAAATGAAAAACATGTTTCCCTTCAAACTACTAAATCTCAAAAACATATTTTCAAATTTATTTCTTTCTTGGGGAAATCCATCTTGGGTCAGAGACTGCACATGAGAATCAAGAACAAGGGTAGTGTAGTCAACATCAGGCTTGACATGAAAAATAATTGCTAATCTCCTTCAAGACGTTGACTGCAGAATTTTCAGTGCAGCTTTGGACTCCACAAAGCTGTGCTTTTCTTCTGGTTTTATAAGTGCCTGGCTTTAATCATAATTTATATTTTAAAAACAAAGGCAAAGCCATAGAGATGGGAGCTGGCAATTAAGAGTGGAAGTTCTTTGTTGGAGGATTTTCCTGGGTTCTCTAAAGGATCTTTCTTGATTCCTGTGCTGCCACTGAAGGGACAAAGGCAGCACAAAGGGACCTAAAGCAGCAGAGAGCTGCCAGAGGCAAGGGGCATGGCTGTCACCAGCCTTTCCTTGAAGGATTGTGCAGAGCAGGACAAGCTCCTCTGCTAAAAAGCCAGTGGGGATGTGTTGGGCTTGCATGGCCAGGCTTTGGTAGTGGGTTGGATACAGGGTGGGTTGGATACAGGGTGGGTTGTATACAGGGTGGCTTCCCCCATGTCTGGCAGAGCCACTGCCAGCTGGCTCCAGGATGGATCCATTGCTGGTTAAGGCCAAACCCATCAGAAATGGTGGTAACACTTCTGTGATAACACATTTGAGAATAAGAAAAATAAAAGTTATTGCATAGATGGAATCTCAGAGAAGAGAGGGATGGGAGCACGTGAGAGGAAGAGCTCTGCAGACACCTGGGGCAGGGGAGAAGGAGGGGCAGGAGCTGCTCCAGGCGCCGGAGCTGAGATGCCCCCACAGCCCGTGGTGAAGCCCCTGCAGCCCCTGGAGGAGCCGAGACGGAGCAGGGCGATGCCTGAGAGAGGGCTGTCAGCCTGGGGGAAAACTGCCAGAGCAGGCTCCTGGCAGGGAGCTGCAGGCCCATGGAGAGAGGATTCCATGCTGGAGCAGGTTTCCTGGCAGGACTTGTGACCCCGAGAGGAACCTACACTGGATCAGGCTGTGCCTGAAGGATTGTGCCTTATGGAAGGGCAACTCATGTTGCAGAGAACTGTTGCCTATGGGATGGACTCCTGTTGGAGAAGTTCATGGTGTACTGTCTCCTGTGGGAGAGACCCCAGTTTGGCATCTCACCAAGGTATATAAACACCCTCAGGGAGGGTGCAAGGAGGACAGAGCAAAGCTCTTTCCAGTGGTGCCCAGTGACAGCACCGTGGAGAATGGGAACAGACAGAAACACAGGAGGCTCCTCCTGAGCAATTCAGTATGATAGATTAGAACATACATGTCTTCTTTTTCTTGGCCTAGAAGAAATTAACTGCTTATCTGCATTTGTTCGTATTTTATCTAAGGCTAAAAAGACATATTTTAAAGGAAATTTCTTGCTTCTGGTGAAAAAAAAAAAGGGGAAAAAAAAGGTAATTTGAAAGGCAAGGGAGGTAAAGAAAGAGAGAAGGAAGGAAAAAAATCAGCCAAGCAGCAAAGTGCAGTATTTAATTATAGGTTATGGAAGTCTTCAGTAGGTTACTCTTCAATCTGTCCAGACTATCAGCTGACACAAGGTTAAGCACCGTGTGTGAAAGACTTGGTTGATCAGCTTAGTTCGTAATTGATATTGTTTCACCCAGTGCTTGCACTTGGGGATAACTGGCATTCTCATTTCCTGACACAGAAAGAAGGTGGTGGACTAAATTTATTTCAGATAAATTGAGAAAGTCCCTTCAGGTCAGTGCTGTGACACTGTCAGTTGTATGAAGGGACATATAACCCTGTGCCTTATGCTTTTGCATCATATTTCAATATGTATCCTGACTGACTTTTTGTCCTTTTCTTTTACTCGAGTATATAATGAAAATTGTATTATCACAATAAAGAAATTGGTTTCAAACTTTAAATTAAACAGAGAATACATACTGTTGTATATTTTCTTTTCACTTTGTGGCTAGTATTTGTTTTTAAGTAAGTGCTTTTCGTAGATGTTCCAATTCTGCTGCTGGATCCTGGAGTAAAGTCATAACTCTGAATTTGCCTATCACAGTCCGTTGCCCTGTAAATTGCTAATGGTGAAGTTCAGAATTTGTACTCCCACACAACAGCAATTCAAAGATTGATTGTATAAATTAAAATCTCATTTTGTGTATTTAACCACCATGTTAAACATCTTCAGGATGACCAAGAGAAATAGCATGTTAAGTAACAGATTTATAAAGAACATTAAAACTTCAAACCTATCACAGTATAAAAATTTTAATTTAATTACTTTACAAGTTAAAAGTGAGTTGCAATCTGCGTATTTTCTAAGTTCAGCTTGAAAGCTGCAACAGTATAGTTACATTTTTATGAGAGACAAGTTCTTTTTAAGATTGCTCAGAAGTTCTGGGTAATATTTTTAACAGTTGCAAAATTGCATTTTAAAAAACCAACCAAATAAACAAACACCAAAATGTCAATTTTTATTTGCAATATTGCATATCTAAGAAAATATAGTGGTGAAAAACGAAACAGTAAAGAATATCGTAATACTTTTATTTTTAAACAAATTAACTGAACTCAACTTTTCCATCTGATTTTTCTCCTTACAGGTTGTAACCATGTAAGATAACACATCACAAGGGCATATTTTTCCAAAACACATCAAAGCTTGCACTGACCAAGTACAGACTGATTTATCACAGCTGCATCCCTCACATTCCTCATTTAATCTGCATTTAAGTATATGGCTGTGAGAATAGCACTGGATGGTTTGACCTACAGTACTTTTCATTACAGTGACACCCACAACACAGCTTGATTCAGCATCAGACGAACTCACCGGGGCTTTTAATGAAGGTTTTAGCAAAAAGGCCTCCAGCAAAACAACTCTAGGTGTCTGCCCTCCAGCTGCCTGAGAATGACAGGTGCTCAGCTGCAAATTCACACTGTTCACACATTTGCTTAGCTCAAATTCACACTTTGTACAGTGGAAGTCCCACAGCTTGAAAGGTACAGTGGTATCTCTATGCCCAACTAATGAAGGGGTCATTATTCTTACCTCGGAGTGGTTTGAAGGATTTTACTGGGAGAGCAGCTATACCTTGGATTTGAAGGTAACCATGGTGGCTCTCAATACTTCACAGTATTTATGAGCCAAGTGACTGCTTTACCCTGAAATGGTCACCTTGCTGCACTTCTGCAGATCTGAGTCACTGAATTCCAATCTATTTTGCTGTTCATTTGGTTTTGAAAAGACCTGAAGGCTTCAGACAATGTCTACCACAGCAGCTCACGTCCTGCCTGGAGTGAACTTCTGGCTTTCTCCACTCCTTAGGTTTGGTGGTCTGTATTTCCACCTCCAAGTTATAATTCACAAGTCCAAGTTTCAACAAGATCTGACTTTCTGCAAGTCTTGATTTCATCAGAAATTTTCCCTTGCTTCCATGTTTTTTGTCTGCAGAATGATGACCAAGGTGTGCTTGTGCTCACAAGGACGTTGTGTGTCTGCTCATGACAGAACATGGTCGTGCCCTGCAAACTGTTTTCCTTCACATCTGGATGGCACCTTCAGTCCATCAGGGCACGGTGTGGGGTACCTCTAACTGAATATTTATCTTGCCAGCCTGGCAGGGAGAGGGGATGTGTTTGCTGGTAGCAGATGGTGACTCCTTCATATTTATGAAACTGTAGCAACCTCTCTCACTGTTTTTGTACTTGATCACATAAGTGCAAAATAATTCAGGCAGGAAGAGATCTCAGGAGATCTCTAGTCCATCCTTCTGCTTTAAGAAGTGTCAACATCTGAGGTCGCACAGGTTTTCAAAGAAATTTTTTCCAGTCAGGGCTTGAAACTCTGCAAGAACAGACACTACCTAGCCTCTGCATAAGCTCTGCCACTGAATGACTGTCCTCATAGGAAATCCTTCTTCATTAATCCAATCTGAACCACACATTTCAGCTCATGTCCATTGTCTTTGATCCTCTTCTCATACACCACTAAGTGTATGGGAACCTCTTATATGATTGTTCACTCAGCCCTAAGTGATCATTATACATTTTACAATGGGCAAAGGAAACCACTGGTGTCAGAATAATAATTCCAGTGTGGCAGCAGCAGGAGAACTCACACTTCTATCAACTCAAAAACGAAAAAACATTTTGTCAAGCAATATTACAGTATGCCATAAATTTTATCACACAGTTTATTCTAACTCATGTTATCTGAAAGCTATGTGATTTGTAGGCATTTTTAGTCAATTTGACGACTTTCAGTTATTTCTGTTGTTCTAAGACTGTGGAGTTCAACAACAAAACTATTACACTGCAGAACAGTCAGATTCTGGTTTTAATGCTAGAAGAGAGAACTGATCTTTCTGGACCTTGTCTAGATGAAAAATAAAAACTCAAATTGTACTAAATGAACAACAGCAGATAGCTTTGGTCACCTCTAAAAAGGAGGAATAGAAAGACGATTTTCAGAGTTGTTTATACAGATTGAGTTTGTTTTTGGAAATACTCAGTGTTGGCACTCCAGAGAGTAAGTAGCTACAAATGGGACATACATTATGAGGTTACCTACCTGGGCTTTTACAGTTCAGTAGGAACACTAACAATAATTAATTTACATACTCCTGAAAAAAAAATGTCCTTAACTTTCTACTTTGCCTAAGAGTGCTGCAGTGTGTCTGAGCAGGAGAGCAGAGTCTTGGTCATCCAGTTTTGAGATGTGGGCCAAAGCAGCAAGCCTTGGCCAGGTCATTTCCTTGGTAAGGAGCCCAAGAAAACACTCACACCTCACCAGCAGTGCTGTGGCAACAGAAGAGCTTCTCACATTCAGCTGTCCTGTTGCAAAAGTTCTTGCAGGGATACAAGTTGTACTCCTTAGGAACCTGATTTAGAGTATGCTGCCAAAAATGTAGTCTGTACTAACATCAGGTACCCTACTTTCTACAGAGCTCACTCTACCTACAAACTGCCTGGTGGATGGAGAAAGCAATCTCCAGTGGAATCCTAGAATCATACAGTTATTGAGGTTGGAAAAGATCTCTAAGATCAGCAAGCCAAACCACTGACTTGCTATGTAATTCACCCCAGTCAACAACCAAACATTAATGAAACTAGATTTGTGACTGGGAAAAGAGTGGGGTGATATAAATTTGTACTAATAAGAATTGTCACTATTTTTGCTAATTTTACATCTTTTAGCTATAAAATATTTTTAAAGAAAATTATGACTAAATGGTCTGGCACAGTCTATTTGTCAGTCTGTTCCCTGGAATCTTCAGATGATTTATAACCCCTGTGATTCCCCTTTTGAAGTGAACCTTCTAGAAATTGTCAGTTTATTCACCTCCTTTTGAAAAAACAAGCAGCATTGAGGTCAAACATACACCTCAGTAAGAAAAGTTTAAGACATCTTGGCTTCTGTCTGTATTTTTGATCACAGAAATTTGTAAGCCCACATCTGCCTGTCTCTGAAATGGAGAAAAGTTACATTCTATGAATGAAAAATTTGGGACTGAGAATAAATTAGTTTCAACTTCTATTAGGAAAATATTTTCTCCACATCTCACAGCTCACAGGCTTGTGCACATTAACCATACATTAAAATATACAGCTTAGCTGTATCAAATAGTCTGATATAAAAACTATGCAAAAGGGATAAGGAAAAAAGGACTCATAAGTATGCCATAATATCATCTGAAATGCCACTTCCTTGCTTTATTACCTTTGAGCACAACTCTGTTGCAATATTTTTCAATTAAACATATTTCAGGAACTTTGGAAGAAAATAAAACCAATTTTTTGTGGGAAACATGCCATGTGAGCATTGTTCTTGGCTTCCTTTACAACAAAAAAGGGTTTATAATGGGCCCCACGCCGTGATACGTGGAGCAGGAGGGGGTGTGAGCCACGGAGAGGCTGCAGCAGAGCTGTGTCCCGGGCACCACCGTGGCAGGGGCAGCTGGGAAGTGAGAGCTGTTGTGATGTGCTGCTGCTTTGAGGACACTTCCCCTTGGCAGCCCTGAAATGGAAGCTGTGAAAGCTGTGCAGAAGGAAAGCTGTGGCACACATGGAACCGTGGTGGGGTGACTTGGGTGACCGGAGAGCTGCAGTGGGTGGCTGCAAACCCTTCAGAGGGACAGGCAAGGAGCAGAGGCACTGAGGGAGCCCTGCGTGTGAGGGAGTGCTCTGACTGCCAAGAGCTTTATGATGGTGTCTTGGTTTGAAAGACAGGTGTCAGTCAAGGAAGGCAGGAACCTCCCCTGAAATGGAAAATGCAATCCCCCTTCCCTCTGAATTATTATAAATTTGAAATGAAGGGGCTTTCAGGCAAAGATGTGAGGAATAGGAATAACAGTTCCTTACTAATATATATATATATGACCCAACACAAGCCGACAGCAGTAACTCTGGCAGTGCCAGCAAACAGAGCCCCACCCGCAGTGCCCGGCGAGCAGGGCGGGTGCGATGGTTCCCCCGCGCCTGCAGGGGGCGCTCCGGAGCGAGCTCGGCCCTCACGCGGCAATGGCGGCTCAGGGTCCCGGGAAGGGACGGAACAAAGGCCTCACAAACCCCACTGGGCAGCTGGTCCCGGTGTCCAGCAGAACCCTCGGGAGCAGCAGGCTGGAACAGCAGGGACGAGCACAAATCCTGGGCGGCAGATGAGTCCGGAGCCGCAGCAGGAATCCCGGGAGGTCTCGGCAGGCTGGGTGCGCGGGGCTGCAGAGCAGCACAGGCTCAGGGCAGCAGCAGGGGCAGGGTGGCCACAGCCCCACTCCCAGCAGGGCAGGAACAAAGCAGGCTTGGGAATCCCGGGGCTTCTCCCGCAGAAAGAAGACAGCCAGAAAAGCAGAGGCTCAGCGTTGAGTTCTCCTCACCACCACGGCAGCAGCAGTCCCTCTCCCTGTGCCACACGCTGAGTGCCCCCGGCCCTCTGAGCTGAGTTCCCACCCCCAGGTGCCAGAGTGCAGCCTCCTTGGCCCTTTCCCTTTGGTCTCTTAAGTACCCAACTATCAGTTCCCCAGCAACACTCACAGGGAAAAAATTCCTCAAGGGAAAGTAAAAGAACAGAAAAGGAAAACTTTCAAATCCCAACAGATGGTAACGATTAAGGTTGATTCCTTAGGGGGAAGGTCAACAAGGTAAATACCCTGGGAGTCTGTTATAGACCACCCAACCAGGATGAAGAGGCAGATGAATACTCCACAAGCAGCTGAAGAGTACCTGTGGGTCCTGGCCCATGTTCTCTTGGGAAGCAGGAGAGTCCCCATAACCCAGGAGGAAACAGTCAGTGACCTGCTGCTCCACTCCAGCATGCCCAAAGGTACTGAGGGAGCTGGTGGAAGTGCTCTCCAAGCCACTTTCTATTATTCTCCAGCAGTCCTGGCTAACCAGAGAGGTCCCAGGGGACTGGAAGTGAGCACTCTCTCTGGAAGTGTTCAGGAACACGTGTGGATGTGGTAATTAGAGATACGGTTTGACTGTGGACTTGAAGTGCTGGGTTAATGGTTGGACCCAGTGATCTTCAGGGTCTTTTCCAGCCTTAATCACAGAATCACAGGGCCATCAAGGATGGAAAAAACCTCCAAGATCATCATGTCCAGCCTTTGACCTCATACCACTACACCCAGTTGAAGTGAGAGGTGGTTTTGACTTTGTATTATGCAATAGAGTGAAGAAGAGAAAGTTTTTTCCCTTGAACCTTTTAGCAGTGAGAAAAATCTTGCTGAGCCTGCCCCAGCAATTCCCTGGCAACGCTGCTTCAGTGAGAAATGTTGCAAAAACTAGAAAGAATTTTCTGGGCCTCTCTAACAGTGGAAAACTTCCACCTGTTAAGCTAAAACTTCAGCATGAACTTCAAATGTTAAAGTTAAAGCACTGTAAGATACAAAGTCATGCTTTATACCAAACAAAAACTGAAATACTGCAAACATATAGTGACCTTCATTGCATTCAGGAGCAGTTTTAAGGCTATTTCAAAACTCAGTTTTTCACCTTCACAGTGAATAGAAGAGTCTAGCCCTTAACCAGCCCATCACTTCCTATTTATTACTCTTCTGCTAATAGTTAACACAGAGTTGTTTTCTCATGCCACAATTTCACTCTGACATTGCCACTATATTGTGAAGAAAGTATGAATCTCCTGCCACCTCATTTTCAGCAACAAAACCATATTTGTTCATCACTATGGCAACAGCTGCCCCAGCCCAGCCTAATAGGGCGCTTGTCTAGACAGCATTAAACATATCTGTGCTTATGTGTGTCTGGTTTTAGCAGCCAGGTGTGCAGAAGGTGGGGTGAAAGGAAGAGAGGCAAGAGAAAAGAAGTGACTAAAAGACTAAAAGCGTCTCAGAAGTGACCACACTTTACAGGAGAATTTTTGGTTCTGGAGGCCTGTCCTGAGACTCAGTGTTAAAATGTGTTCCTTGCTCAGGACAGACACATTTATAGATGTGCATGAAAGAACTTCAAACTGATTTCTGATTGAACTGAGTAAGGGTCCACCACCATCTGCAGGCTACTCCAGAGCAGAGGCGTTTCTCAGGGTCAGAAAGCCCTTTCTTCTCCCTAGGGAGAAGAGTGATGTGTCTGAGACTGATGCAGTTAGCAGGTCTTAGCAAGGACCTGAGGAAAGCTGTAGCTGTGATTCATATCTGCTGGTTGGATCTTGGGGGAAACAGAATAAAGCACCCCAGCAGTGTCCACCTCCCTGTCATGAGAGACCCCTTGGAAAGGGACAGTTACCCCAGAGGCAGCGGGGCAGCTGAGCCTCTGTACACCGAGAGAGCCATAAGACTTCATCCGTGCAGTAAAAGGAATGCATATTTTCAGCATTTTTCATTCACGCTGATAATCCGTATTTCACAGTGGAAGAGCATTTGAGCAGGCATCCTTCCCCCTTTCCTGTGCATGACACAAGCAAGTACTCCCTAAGCCATTTCAAATTAACATTGAGATGTTCTTCTGGAAGACAGGCATCAACCTTCCTGCTGGCACTAAGTGACAGAGAAATAGAGACCTGTCCAGAATCAATTCAAGGACAAGGTCTGATGGCAAACAGGCTCCTGGCAGGTGTTGGGAAAAGCCAGAGATGGGTACAGCTGCTTGTGGTGCCAACACCCTGCTTCTGTGTTGTGGGGATGATTTGTTGCCAGAGCTGCTCAGAAAGTGAGCGTCTCTCACTGAAGAGGAGACAGTTAAGATTGTTGGAGAGATACATATTCAGCACATTCTCAGTGCCACTTTGTCTAGACAGAGAGTTACTAAATCCACGAGAAAATACTGTCCCTGTGGAAGCACTGCAGGTAGGTCCCACAGCTGAGTCCGTGTTTTGTCTGTACAGGGCAGGGTATGCAGTTTGCACTTTCTGAAACACATGGAGTGGGTTGGGAGCAAAGACTGAAAGGGACAGTTTTTAACAAGAACAGCATCAGGTGATCATATGTCCACTGCCCATTTTACAGCCATCCCAAACTCATGCTCACAGATTATATGGTGTTCATATGTTGCATCCCACCCCAGCATTATACCTTTCCATGTTCTTATCTCAGCATGATCTGATCATTCAAAAAGGGGTGTTCTTGTGGCACATTCATTCATCCCATAAATATGAGGAAATGGTAAGCCAAAAAACCTGCATATTGTATTTTATAGTTGAAAAGTGTAACTACAGTCTCAACTGTAGCCTGGCAAACAGTGTCCCAGTTTTCAAGAAGGGCAGGGAGGACCCTGGAAAATACAGGCCTGTCAGTCTCACTTCAGTGCCTTGCAAAATTATGCAGAATATTATTCCAGGAGGTATTAAAAAACACCTGAAGGACAACGCAGTCACTGCCAGCACAGCTTCATGAGAAGAAATTCCTGCTCATCCAACCTTATTTTTTTTATAACAAAGTAACCCACCTAGCTGATCAAGAGAAGACAGTTGATGTCAGCTTTCTACATTTCAGTAAAGCTTTTGACCCTGTCTCTCACAGGATCCTTCTGGACAAAATGTCCAGCATACAGCTGAATATTTACTTTATATCAGTCTTTCCTACCAGAACCCCATTATTTTGATTCCCCATCAGCACTGTTCTAACCTGAGTGTCAGTGAGGGTTGGACTTTGACCATCTATTTATGGTAGTGTACTAATAATTGTAATTGTTTGGTCTTAGGAACATCTCTTATATACTTATTGCTCTTCCAAAGTCTTAGAAGAGCCCACATGATATAAATCACTCTCATGCAGCCAAATTAATTACTTGTAGCTGTTTGAAAATGCTTGAATTGTCTAAAACCCAGTGTTATTTGGGTGCGCAATTAAGGCCAAAACAAGCTTAATGAGAGCAGTTGCATATATGAGGGTACTGTTGCTAGGCTCCTGCCTAAACTCCTTGAGTTTCCTTTGTTTAAGTGCTCTTGCAAGAACAAAATATCTTCCTGAGACATTAAGTGCCTGAGCTGAAGCATTGCTTGTAAGAGCTTAATATTCTCCATCAGAAGGCCAGACTGCTGATGAATCCCAATAATTGATATAATGTAGAAGAGATTGTATATGAGTGAGGATTTAATCTCAGTGTTAGTATTGCCCCTAGGAAAATTACCATCTGTGTTCAGTAAAGGATGCAACTCACTGCTTGAATATGATTTTTGTGTTTAATGCTTAGCATCAGTTCCATTTCTGAGTCAAACTCAACTATTCAGGATACTCTTTGGCAAAAAGTGCAGATGAAGAGGCAAAATTCAAATACCGGAAGAATGATGTCTGTTATACAGAGAGATGCTCCAGAAAGTTTATTGTTTTTCTAAACAGAAATGATGTCCAGATGTCCAAAGTCTGCTGTCAGCTACTTGTCTCACGAGGCTGCCAGACATGCAGGAGAGCTGCCTGTGGCTGAGGGTGCCTGAGCTCTGATCCTGATGTCACTCTGCACTCGAACTGCTGGATTAAAACTGGACTGTAGCATTTGCTTCAGAATATTAGAAATACATAATTCTCAACTGGACTGATAAAGGAGTGCTATTTGTCAATTAATAAATACATATTTGTTTCATGTGACATGAAATGTGAATTGTAATAACTGCGGTTCTCCATGAGTAATAACAGCCACCACTACTATGCATTTGACTGCACAACAAGGTGGCAGCAAGTTCAATCTCTGCACTCTTTAACAAGGACATTACATCTGCTGAAAAGATGCAGAAAGATAAATAATTTGCATATTTTAAAAGGAAACACAAGACCTTGTTAAAAATTTCTTATTATAAATCAGGGAAATCAAACACATTGCAAAGGTCTAGAGCAAAGCAATAGAACTTTTATTTTTCTTCAGTTCCCTGTCATAATTCCCAAAAATGTCAATGTCCTCAAAGCTTTACAAAATTAAAAAAAAGAACACACAAATATGAACAACCACTTTGCTTTAACTTTTCTGTTTATAAAAAGGTGATTACTTCTACTTCTGCAGAATCATTTTTATTTCATGTTCCTTGCCTGAGTGGACAAAGTTTTGTAATATTTGCAAAGAATTTTCAAGCTAGCATCTTGTTTGGCTGTGCAGGTTGTCTGGTATGCTGTTGTACATTTGCTATTATTCTTCTTGATACACTTACTGCTGCTTTCATCTTGCCAGACCCTATCTAGAAAGAATCACTAAAACAGCTGCTAGGCTAAGTGACTTAATGGAAGGAAGAAAGGAGTGTTGGATGCCTCAAAAATTTCTCTGGTGTACATCTTTATCAAGTAAATATTGATAAAGTTGTCTTGATAAAAGTCACAGGTGCTTTTTTATTAGCATACTCATTTATTTCAGTGGGACAAGGATTTGGCCTAGCTGTATATTTTTACTGACAATCTTGAGCATAAACACAAGTATTTAAAGTAGTTTTTGGAGACTCATTTCTTACTTTTGTCAACTTTTTACAGGTGCTCATCTATGCCTCTGTTGTGCTTAGTTTGACAAAACAATTCTCAGTTGTAAACTCTGTCGTGCAAACTGTAAAAACACGTCCTGCTTTTGCCAGCTGAAGTAGCACGACCCTGCTTGGTATGGATGCCACTGGGTTGTAACTAACAAGTAACAGAAATAGTATCTGTTTCTGCCCGAAGGTGGAGACCTGAAAACTTCTGCAGAGCAAACCGTGGGGTCAGATTCTGGTTGCAGATACAGCCTGACAAGTCCTGGGAAAGAGAGGAAGTGCTGTGCAAGTGCAGTGGAAAGCAGAAACCAGCTTTTCTCATTATTTAGCTGCAGCTGTCCCTGTGTCATGTTTGGACTTTTATCTTACACATATGAACACAGTGATTGTAGCTGCCTGTACCCAGTCTGAGGGCTGCCAAGGGCCATGACAAACAGAGTTCCAGGGTGTGCTGCAATGCCACAGATGTCACATGCTGGAATTGGAATGTGTGGCATTCTCACCTGCCAGCCAAATTCTGACTCAGCCCTAACTGTATTAAATAAAGTACGTGAAATACAGACATAAGAAAATTGCTATGTAAAGGCCAACAACCACAAAAGCCACCTGCAGCCTTCAGCCCTTAGGGACACCATGGTCTGTGGGAAAGCCAAAACAAGCCTTCCCATCTGGTTAGCTCCTCGTGCTTCCACTGCAATGTTCTCTGGAGAAGAATGAGCTGAAGTTTTAATATCCCTCCACCAAACCCATAGGCTGAGCAACCTTTCTGGTGTGTTGCTTGCCAGGGTAAACTGAGCACTCGGGCTAGAACCTGGCTTTTATACTTCTATTTTAGTTTCATCAGCAACATTAATAAAGCATGGCAGCTTGTCCTCATTCCAATTCAGTGGCAGCCTTGTTATACAATGTACTTTGATGTACAGTAATCTCTATCTGCTATCAGATTGGGAGACAAAATCACACAGCAATACAGAATCTGATGATTTATCTCATTCTAACTTAGGAGCATGGAGGTTGCATCTAAAATGTGGAATTTGGTCATTACATAATGGACTTTTTACAGGATTTTTTTTAATTGCTATTTGAAATCTGTTCTGACAGGTCTTTTTGTGCTTGTATGGATTTGTCTCTGCAGCATTAGCAGCAGTTTGGCCTTTCAGCACAGTATTTATGGGAGGAAGGGGGAACTGGCAAAGGGAAGAAACACTGAACCATGAGTAAAACATTAAAACAGAGTAAAACATTGAGTGATGGCTGCTAGATCTGACTGGATTTCAGAAATTGAATCATAAGCACTCCCAGTTTCTCCTGGGTCATTATGTTTACTGTCATGAGTTGTTATGGGGTAACATTTTATTTTCAGTGTTCACAGAGAAATTGAAAAGATTCCCTGAGAAAGATGAAGATTGAGTTCCTGGTTCACAGAGCTGGTAATTCATGGGGGAAAATTAAGTATCCCTAAAACCAAAAATTATAAAAACCTGCTCCTGAGTAGTAAAATCTAATCAGTAGTGTTACTACAGACTGTCAAGTAATTAACCACAAACTGGCTTTACTTTCAAAAGAGAAGTATTTTACTCTTTAGCCTTTCTCTCTAGGAAAGGATTTGAGTGTCTCTCAGATCTGAATCTCCTTAACAACTGACCACAAAATAATGTGTATTTAAATCCAGACATTTATCATTTCAAGAAGATCTAAAATAACTCTAATGGGAAGAAATTAAAATAACAGAGACCTTCTTTCTATACTGTATTAGCAGAATCAGCCAGAGATGAAACCAGCAGGATCTTAGTGTTCCCAAAAGGATTAATACCAATAGAATGAAACCACCTTCAGATTTGGATTTAAGAAAAAAAAAAAAAAAAGTAGTGCAGTGAACACTTTGCCCTTGTATGATGCAAAGACAGTTCTAGGAATCAAAATGTACTTTTCCTTATTAAACTGTTCTGAAGGCACAAAGAATGTAAGTTATACAATGTTATGTTTTTTCATGTATTCCTGCCATAGAGTCACAGAATGGTTTGTGTTGGAAGAGATGGATGCTCCGGTACCAGGGGGAGGAGGGGAGAATTTAACTCAGAGGGGTGCTGATCTGTAGCACACCATCAGTACCCTGCACCCCTCATAATGTCATTTCACCAGCACTCAGGTCTGACTGCATGAGGTTTAATACCAGTGAAAGGCACTGCTATGAAAACTGAGATTAAACACATGGGGGTTCTTGAATATGTGAGTGTTGGGAGAGACAGAGAGTAGATGAGCTGGGAAAGGAGGGTCTCCATGTAGGGCTGGTCAAGCAGCATTCTTTTCTCCCTGTCTCTTCTCTCTATGTTACAAAAAGCTTCTGTGTATTTGATTTCCAGAAAGGGCATATGCCATATTTCACTGACCTTTTTGTCAGGGGGGCACAGTGGATGAAATGAATACAACCCAACAGTGCATGATGACACGTTTTTACACCGTATTTGCTCGTGCAAAAGAAACAACTGGATTCATAATTCCAATCATGCAAAAGGACAAAAAGGGCTAGACTACCATAAGCAAGCAGCCCTGATGACAGCTGTGATGGAGACCTCCTTCTCTGCCCTGGAAGCTGCAGCATTTTTCACCTCTGCAGCAAGAAATGCTAGCCCTGCAACTCCACAGTCAGGTCTGCACACCCAGAGAGCACCATGAGGACATGAGGTCCTGCATGTGTTTTTTTAAGGGGCAATTGCAGAGATTCTTGCAGCCAAAATTGCTGCTGAAACAGTGTTGCTCACCTGAAACCTTATCTGAGTGTTAATTCTCTCACTGGAATTCTTCCCTCTAAGTCTCACAGACGGGGGATCAAATTGTGGCATCCAGCTCCTACTGTCTTTTGGCAGAGTGGGGTGGCTGACAGGGAATTCGTAGCAGCACTCTCAATCTTTCTAGCTGGGGGCCCAGTGTGGGTTACACCAGAGGGGATGCAGGCCAGGAGCTGCCCTGGGGAGAGAACTCACTGTATCTGCTCCCCTCCCTGCACTCTTGGTTCTTTAGGGAAAAATCATACTGGAGCTATGACCTCTGAGTATGCTGACACTCTTTCAAACACAGAAATGCATCCAAGTAAAGCATTTCCTACCTTTACTGAAATGTACAGGTGCCTAACAAAACACCCAGAGATGACTTCCACCCAGTCAGAAGGCTTCTAGACATCTTCAGGGACATGTTGATAACCTCCAGTTAATGTGAAACCACCTGCAAATTTCAGGCAGTGGTTTTAACTGAAGAAACTGTGTTCTGGAAAGTCCTAAAAATGAGCAATATGACAGAGAGGAGAATACTTTTGATCTTGTTAGACCTAGGTTAGAGTGTAAGGCTCTACCTGAGTGTAAGAACTACATTACACCAGTCTGTTGAAAACTTCTCTGTGGTGGAGACACTATTTCTTTGTAAGACTGTCAAATGAAGACACATTTACCATTGGACTTGCCTTCCGATAGATACAAATACATAATTTTCTATTCTATATGCAATAATTGTGCTGGGGTTTCATCTCATTGTGCTTTACCAACTCTTGCTGCAAGTAAGAGGTTGTCAGAGTTGTTCTCTGCTGCTGGGCCCCTTGTTCCTCGTTTTTATTTCTTTGTTTTACCAAGTAGGAGGTAACAGGAGAGCACGTAACTTTCAAACATTATTGTCCATGAGCTGTATTTGACTTTTGCCCATGTCAAATTCCTAATTCTGTAGCTTAATATGCATGGCACCACACAGTCACCACATGAATAGACAGAACAGGGAGTGCAACCCCAATTATTAGCTTGAACTCTTCAAGTGAGGTTGGGGTTGGGTTTTTTGTGGTGGTGGTGGTTTTTTGTTTTGGTTGTTTTGTTTGGTTTTTTGTGGGGTTTCTGTTGTTGTTTTAGGTGGAGTTGGGGTTTTTTGTTTGGTTTCTTTTGTTTCTTTTGGGGTTTTGTTTTGGTCATTGTCCATATAAAGTATCTGAGAGAAAGGGAGCAGTGGTCTGTAAAATATATTGCCAGTACATGCTCTTATCTTCAATACTGACATGGTACTGCCTGATCCAGTACTCAGTGGAAAACAATTTCTCAGTGAAGAGTTACAGATTGCAGTAGGGCTGCTGCTAGAGCAGGATGTCAGCTTAAGCAACAGAGCCTCGAATCCAGCGTGGCTATCATGAATCCTTGCTGGAGGATACCCCATTAGGCTTTAAATTTTGATGCACTGCAGAACTGCCAGCTCTTTCTTACTCACCTTCAATCATTCATTACTTTTGTATGTCACACTTTTTTAATCATGAATCTCAGTAGAGAATTTATGAGCAACTCCACACATCCATAAGAACATCCCTTACATTCTCCTCTTTAAGCTAATTTTATAACCAAGTGTAAAAGAAGCTGACAATGAGATCATCTCTAAGGGAGTTCTGGATCATTTCATTATTACTGGAAACACAATCAAGGGAAGAAGAGACCATTAAGAATATATTTTTGCCAATCTTCCATCATACAGTGACACACAGTCACTGACATCTACATTCTTGCATAAATTCTGCTATTTCTTTCCTTCTTTCCCTCTATTAAATGACATCCCAGGAAAAATCAGTGTCTGAACTTTTGTGGAGCAATTATATTTAATGCTAGTTTGTAGTACTATAACAACTGGAGGTTTCTCCCCTTTGAATAATAAGAAAAATGTGGATTTCGGGAGCACAAGACTAGTGAGAAATAGTGAAGGTATGAATGTTTGCCTCCTGTTTTGCTGAAGGAAAAAACAGTCTTCACTCTCTCAGACCAGGTCAGAAAGCTAGGCTTATCAGAAGTCATGCATTCTGAACAAAGCTTTTTATCAATAGCTTGACCTAATAAACATATTTGTAGAGGGGACTTTGTGCTTTGGTTAGCTGGCAAACATATGTCAGAACAGATCAGTTCAGCCTGTGGTTCAGAGAGAGCCTCGGTAATCAAAATGTACATGGTGTTCAAGAAAATGGAGTGACAGGACCATGATGGTCTCAGCTTGGTGTAAATTTAACAGAACTAGGGGGCAGAGCTAGCCTAAGTATCTTGAAGACAGGTAAAGGCAGTTATTATGAAATGTGCTGTCTACCAGCTATCCCTAAGGAGAGGCAGTGTACCTCTAAATCCCCAGGCAGAAACAATTCCCCAGGCAGCAATAAACTTCAGCTCTGATTTAGCCAAATCATTCCCAGGTGTTCAGTTTTCTCTGTATTACTACTGATATTGTCAACAACATTGTCCATTACTGCTAAATCTTTGTTTAGTGACAACTGGACTTGTGAGATCCAAGGGGAATTGGATCTTTTCTAGGGGAATCTTGGGTGTGACAGGATACAGCCTTAGGGAACAATTTTGATTCAGCTTTACAGGGAGGATAATTGCATGCGGGGAATTCAGATGCTGGTACAAAGCCTTGTGTTGAGTCCTGCCCTAATGCAGATGTCCAAGAACACAACAGCTGCAAATAGTGAATCACATGTCCATTGATAACCACATGGGGTTTTTCCCCTCTCAGATTTTTTTTGTTGTGGTTTCCCCTCTCAGATTTTGTTTTGTTGGCCAGCAGCCAAGCCCCATGGAGATGCTCTCCAATGAGCAGTACTAGGAAGAGAATCAGAAAGGCAAAATTTACAAAATGTATGGGTTGAGATACAGACAGTTCAATAGGGGAAGCAAAAGCCACACACACAATCAAAGCAAAACAAGGAATTAATTCATTGCTTCCTGTGGCTGGGCAGGTGTTTTAGCCATTCCCAGGAAAGCAGGGTCTGGTCACACTAATGTCACTTCAGAAGACAAACTCCATCACTCCAAACATCCCCCCCACCTTCCTCCTTGTTCCCACCACTTTATACCCTGAGCATGATGTCACAAGGTGTGGAATATCCTTCTGGTCAGTTTGGGGTCACCTGTTCCAGCTGAGTCCCCTCCCAGCCTCCCAGGTACTCCCAGCCCTTTCCCCAGAGTGGCAGTAAGAAAAGCAGGAAAGGCCCTGGTTCAGTGCAATCCCTGCTCAGCAATAACAAAAACATCTTTTTATTATCAATCCTGTGTTCAGCACAACCCCAAAACACAGCCCCATACCTGCCACTGGGAAGAAAATTAACTCTACACCAGCTGAAACCAGCACAGAAATTCATAATCAAAGTCGAGAAAGATACAAAGAGAAGATCAAAAAGAAAAAGCTCTTTCCAAAAGTGAAGCAGCGCAGAGGCCACTATGCAAGATTGCACTTCCATGTGATTGTACTGCCATTGCACTGCAGCTGTTCACTGGGAGCAAAGCACAGGTACAGAATCTAAGTATGGGGGTCGTGGGTCTGTTCTTTCATCTCTGAGGTACTCCTCACATTCCCAAATTAAGATATGGTGCAATCACTGCTCTCTATCACAGTGAATTCCCAGACAGGCTTAAGAGATGGGGAATGTCAGATAAAGATAATATCACAGTAAAAGTTAATTGTTCAAACAGGATCAAAGTGAGAAATTTCCCGAGGATCCTTCAGATTGAAAGCATGAACTCATAGTGTATAGCTGTAAAAATTACTCCCTTAGTAAAACAGCCACACAGTCCAGGCAAAGGTCCCTTCATTTTCTCCCAAAACATCCAGATAAAAGTATGAAGAAAAAAGAAAACTATAAAAGCAGAAAAATGCACTAAATGGGGCAGTCCCTTGTTCCAGAACTTTTTGTAACTTTTCACCCTTATATTAATGCTCTGTGTTGCCAGGGAGTCAAAAAAAGCAGGCCTGTAAATGTATTGATTCCTCACAAAATTATTACCAGCAGAACAAGCAGTACTAATACTTAGTCTTGCTCCTCTCCTTTCCACCAGAGAAGATAGTGCAGGGAAAGCCTTGAAAATATGCTGCTGCCAGGTGTATATCTGGAAAACAGGCTTTCTATGATGGAGATGGTGGTGAATTCCCCTGGGAGGAAGCGCCAAGATGTGGCATCCTTTATCCTTGATGGTGAACCAGCATACTGTGCTACCTGACTTCTTGAGGACTTTGTTGCAGCCATAACTTTGACACAACTCTTGGTTATCTCCTGTTCTTATATGTTTTGTAAAAATTATATAAGGTCCTGCCATAGCACCATTGACTGGAACAAAAATGCACAAAGTTGCTGTTATGACACCTCCTGCTATTGTCCATAAAATAAAGTGCTCACCAAGGCAAGTTTACAGGCAATTTTATAATGGATACTTGTGTGCATGTCTATTATATAATAGATTATACATCTGTTACGTAGAAGACATACATGTGTATTCCTATTACAAAAGGCTCTGCTTTACAGGAGACATAACATCTTTTATTAGCAAGCTGATACAGTTTGTAAAAGTCAGGTAAGATCACCCAGCCCCTTCATCAAGCCAGAGAGAAGCACCAAGCTCCATGCCAAACAGATGCTGGAAAAGATACCTGCCTACACCATTCCTCCTATTGCCACATGGGCCGTAATATGTCTTGCACTGGATTGTCAGTTGTTCCACATTAATACCACAATAACTTTTTGGAATAAAGCAGTAGGAAAATGAACTGCATTAAGAATTCTCTTCTCTACTGTTGTTATGTATTCTAGATTCAAAATACCTGAACCACAGACTACATATGGTCTGAAACTGTGGTTCAGTTTGTTCATGCACATAACAAAGAAAAACAAATATTTAATTGAGAAAAAAATATGTCTTCAGAAGATGTGATCTATCACAGTAGCCACAGGAAAGGAGAAAATATTTATCACTTTGCAGGTTGGGTATTAAAAATATTACACCATGATTTTTATGATAAAGAAAGAAAGAGCTTTTTTTCTCTAACTATTATAAAACTGTACATATGTTTCCAGACTAAAATATCCTTCTTAATAAGAAAAACAACCAAATGAAAACACACAGGCATATCCTAGGAAGGAAACTGTCTTCTGTCCCTTGTAGTAGGCAGTAGAAAACTATGCAAGAGAAAATCTCCTACTCAGTCTGTCATTTCTAAAACAGGTTTCCAGTACAGATCACGTATCCAGGCACCTCAGCCCCACCAGCAGCAGATGAAATGTCTGTGCCACCTGTCCATCCTTGCTGAGGAGGCAGGCTAGGCATATTGAGAGAAACATAAAAGAATAGGGCAGTGTTCTACCTGGAATAACCTTGCCTTGGACCTGCAGTTCCCTCAGGTTTTGGGAGTGGTTCTTCACCACAAACCATCTGTAAGCAGCTGTTCTCTGCCTAGAGCAGTGGTTGTGCTTCCAGCTCCTGTTGTAACTTGTGTGAACTTCCCTGCAGAGCTCATTAAGGCACCTGGTTGAGGTGGTAAAATGAAAGAAACTTCCATCATTTAATAGAAGACATAATTGTAAAACTGATATTAAGGACTTGGAGGGATTAAAGAAAATCCTCCAGGTGCTTGGAAAAAAAACCCTCCATTAGGAAGGGCTGAAAAGATTGCTATTTCAGCTAGTTTTCCTGTATAACTCATAAATATTGCCTGTCAAATCCCAAACTCTTTACCCAGACAAACTCCTGCTGAGCAAATGGAATTTTGCCCGAGGAAGGACTGAATAAGGTTTTCTGCAGTTAACTCTCTGAGCCTGGCACTGAAGGACTCATTGTCATGATAATGCTACCTATTATCACTGAATCTGACAGGGTGTTATACATTTTTATACACTGTCCATGTGTGTTTGTTTAGTTTTGGAATTGGTTTGTCACCAAATACACACAATGCACTGGTCAAATTCACGTTTGCCCCACACACACCTATAATTCATGCATTGTTATTTTCCATCATTTTTGTGCCAGGTAAGAATACAAATACAAGTGCTTTTTTCTTTAACTGTCAAGCTTTCTTCAATTTGTGGTTATCCTAAAGACATAACACTACTGACAATAACTTTGCTGTCCTTAACTGTCTTTTATGAGTCCCTTAGAGGCATCCCTTAAGAGCTGCTGTATCAGAAAGCTGAAAAACATCACTACCTAAAACTATTTCCTTTTAAGTACTAAAGTTGCAGACATATCTAGACCACAGGCTAAGTAATTTTTTAAAACTGACAACAAAAGGCAAGATTCTGATGGTTTTACTTGCCCTTTGACAGAAAGATTTTCTGTGGGTCTACCCCTGCAAAGAAGATAAATAAGATAATTATCATGCAACTTTAAATTATTGGTCTTTATCAATACTGTGTACATAAGTATCTGCTGTAGTCTTGGAGCACTTGAAAGTGGGACCTTGAAATTGTCCTGACCTGGATTTTGCTGGTACTAGGTAACTTCCCATTATTATTCCTCATAAATGAATTACACAGATTGTGTTTACCCTCCGTTGGAGGCACAGCACTGTGTGTTATTGTTATGTCTAATGTCAGCATTTGCTCAGGGCAGAACCAGACAAAAATAAATTGGCTGAGATTAACCTAACACAGCTGAACTTCACAGGCCCACATGAATGCCAGAAGCAGTAAATTACAAAAGAAAGTAAACCTAAGTGTTTTGTATGCAAAAAGTTCAGCTTAAGTGCTCTGAGAGAACTCAGTTCCCATTTCACCCATGAAAGAGGTGTCTTGGTCAGATCCCAACTCAGTTAAACACATGAGAGTCCAATTTTTCTGTAGGACATGAACAAGCAGATTCTACTTGGATGATCTAATATCATTTCAGCGGGCTTGATGTAAAATCCTGAACAGACTGAAATCTGACACCTGAAACCAAACATCTGCATCATGAGCATGAGGTCTACTACCCTTTTCCATGCATTTTGAAGGCACTGGGCTGTTTTCTGCACGGATCCAGTGTACTGAGGACAGCAGTAAAGCAGTTGTGACAGTTAGAACACTGTCTCACTATTCTCTTTCAGTGGCATTGAAAAGGAAGTGTGAATATTTCAAAATAGAAGGCGTTAAATTATACTTAGCAACACAAATGAGTGACTTGATTTCCAAATGAATTGGACACTTGAAAGTTCTCATTCAGCTGTTGTTATTAAGCACCCCAGAAAATAAAGCCACTAATTTGTACAAACCACACATATGATACACAGAGGAATGTGTGCATGTAAATAGTCATTCTCCTATGTTTTTTCTGTCTTCACACAGCAAAACTGATGCATCAGAGAAGATGCAAGAAAAAGCTTGAACTCAATAAATGGCAGGTGGAAGGATGAGCTCCACTTAACACAGAAGACAGTCTGGATCAGTGGATGACACACACTTTATTCATAGAATCATAGAATCAGCTGAGTTTGAAGAGACACATCAGGATCATTGAGTCCAACTCCTGGCCCTGCACAGGACACCCCAAGAGTTACACCATGTGCCTGAGAATGTTGTCCAAATGCTTCTTGAACTCTGACAGGCTGATGCTGTGACCACTGCCCTGGAGAACAGTGCCCAAACACCCTCTGGGTAACGAACCTTTTCCTGATATCCAGCCTAAACCTCTCCCCACAGAACTTCAGGCCATTCCCTTGAGTCCTGACAGTGGACACCCCAGAAAAGAGATCAATGTCTGCCCCTCCTCTTCCCCTGACAAGGTTGTTGCAGACCCCAGTGCGGTCTCTCCTCCTCTTCAGGCTGAACAGACCAAGTGCCCTCAGCCACCTCTCGTACGGCTTCCCCTCAAGGCCCTTCACCATCCCTTGGACACCCTCTGACAGCTTAATGCCTTTTTGATATTGTGGTGCTCCAAACTGCCCCCAGGATTCAAGGTGAGGCCAGTACAGAGCAGAGGGACAGTAAAGAACTAAATGTATTCTAGGGTGAGCAAATTCCGATGGATCTGGCATATATTACCTGTTCTCCCTCTCTGCAGTGTGCATGACAATGAGTTTGCAAAATGCCTGTAGGAGCTGATTTTATAACAGGATCTATTTACATACACAAGAGGTGACTAGAGTGGGGTTCATGGCTCTGTGCTTAGACATCATTGATGCAAGTGTCTGCCTGTGAGCTAGGTATGCACACACCCGTGCCGGTCAGTGAAATCCTGGTCTACAGAAAGACTGTAGAAAGCAATCAATCTGACCAAAGATAGGTATGTGCTTTAGGATAAGACTAAGCAATTTCTCATCTCCACTGCTTAGGCAGACCCTACACACAGGGCATGCATCACTTTCAAGGTTTTCCTTGAAAGCTTACACCCATCTTCATTTATTTGTCAGAAATCTTTGTGGAAAGTCAGCCATCTTCTTCAAATCTTGTTTTGTCTCAATGTTTCCTCTCCTGTTTCCATTTGTGAGACTCCAATATTCTTGCAGACCAATCCCTTTGTCTGACCTTCCACATTTCTCAGTGTTGCAATCCCATTCTATTCTCCCTTGTTACCACATTTCTCAGTTGTCTTGCTTGCAAATGCAAGCCTAAGAATCATCATACAAATCACAGTGTGACCCCTTTAGTGTGCAGCTGTCTCATTCTAGCCAACACAAAAGTTCAGCAAGGTTCTCCCAGTGAACATCACCTTCAGTCCAAGCTGTCTCTGGGCCCTCATGTTCAAGTTGTGATAAATGTCAAGGATGTTCTTTTTAGGAGTACATAGTATAACTGGACCCTGATCCATGACATGGGTACCTGTCAGCACTTTTCACTACATAGAGCAGCACACAGTGAGAGCTCAGCCCTGATCCCCACTTTAAACTAAGAGGTAGGCCTGCAAAAATAACAGAAGGCTGAATCTTCTTATCATGTCTTTTCCAGGAATGAACTTCATAGGGAGAAATGTCAGTTTCCCAAATGATTGTTGATTACTCTACCAGAATAATTATGCAGTCTGCAGAAGGATGCAGAGCTTGTAAAAGACTGCTGCACATACCAGTGTGTTTTTTTCTGAGACATTTTTTCATTCAACTTTTTTTGGATATAGATGACAGAATTCACCCTCAATGTGGTATGCATCTGGTTTTCTAGTTTCAACAAGCACTTGGAAGATACCATTTTCCGCAATATGTTTTGAGGGCTTTGGAAAAAACTGATACAAACCCCTCCAGATCTGAATATATTCTTCTCACTCCTATCCCTGATTAAGTCCAGCATATTTTGAGAGATGCTTTAACAACAAAACTGGGTTGTTTTACATCTATAGGTGAGGGAGAAAAAGGTGTTAAAATAATTATTTTGGAGAGTCCTATGTCCATAACTCTCAATTCTTCTTTGTCTCTAATATTCTCCTAAAGCCTGTTCTCATCAATAATGCTGTAGTGAAATGGCTATGAGCCAAAACTGGGAAACAGCACATATTTCTCAAAGTCTTTTCCATTTCCTGGGTTCCATCACAGTGATGTATGTGTGCCCAGAACAGTGGTGGATGGGGAGGGGAAATGATTAGGTGTGTTGGTCTCCTGCAAAAAATATTCGTGTTGATACAGAAGGCAGTAAGAGCAGCTGTATCAGGTTATTATACCAAAGGACATGCTGACAAATCCACGAGCTCTTTCTCCTATGGCGTCAGTACTTTAAGAGTGTACTTTCCATAAGTCTTGATGAAATGATCAAATTTCCGCATAATAATTTATGAAATGCCCTTCCAAACATTACCACCCCTCATTTGAAATTTTACTGGAACCCTGTTAGCTTGCTGATTAGTGTGAGTTCTCACAAATGCTCCTAACAAATGCACCAAATTAAAACATTTGACATGGCAACTTCACTGTGAAAACCACAGATCCTGCAAGGCTTCCCTCAACTACCCTTAGGACTTGGCATCTTTGTTACATGGTGCTTTTCAGCTGTTTCTTTGTCCTTGATAAAAAATGGAAAGCAAAGAATTACTGAACAAGGAAGGTAGTTGAAAAAGGTTTTATTCTATCACTTTCTGCTAAGAAAAGTCCGCAGTCCACATTTTCCATATACTTCCATTACACATTTGCTATATACACTGACCTAACCACTGATCAGTAATTTACTTCATCTCTGTATCACAAGTAAAGTAAATTATTTCTGAAGAAATATTGTTAATACAGTTATTTTCACTCATGCTTATTTTCATTTCCATCTATTTTCACTTCAAAAATGTTAAATGACAAGACTGAACAGCCAGTGTGTCAGTTTTAAATATTAGAGAATCTTAATATGTATAATTCAACTTGTAGGTGCTGTGACGTTTTCCTACAGAAATATTCATAAATTTAAAAGGCGGGGTTAAATTTAAGAGGAGGAGCAAAATTAATTCCTGATTTAGCTGCTTCTGAGGATAGCAACTCAAAACAGTGAAATTCAATGGGCGCAGAAGTGGAGGACCCTCAGTGATGGGCAGTGACCAATCAGTGCTGTGTCCTTGCTCCAGTCTTGATGACTGGGAAAGGACAAACGCTGTCAACAGTGCCTTGCAGTGCCATCAGGCCATCTGCTTGCACACCTCAGGTGCAGGAGGACTGCTGCAAGGCATCTCATTTGCTGGGCAGTGAGGTAACATATGGAGCCCTCACATCAAAACCTGTCCAATATAAACCTGCAGCCACACCTCCCACACCACCCGGTGCCTCTCTACCCTTCTTTAGGCAGGGGCAAGTGCAGGCACAGTTTTAACACATGCTAAAGCAGGTGCTTGTCAGACCTCTCTGCATCGCAGCATGCCTGCCAGGCCAAGCATCCCCTTGTAGCACGCAGCCAGGAGCTCTCTCACGGTCCCTACCCAGGGGCGTGAGGAAACACTGCAGGTGTGGTGGGATCAGCTGCACCCTGGGCTGGGATTGTTCTCTAGTCCCTGCTCTTGATCACTCAGGGTTATCACGAGCAAAGGAAATGGAGAGCAGCAATGGATGCTGACAGTGCTTTCTCAGACTCTCTGGGTTTCCTGTTTCTGTCACTGGCCCCTTCACAGCAGGCAGAAACACCAGAGGGTTGTGACAATGCGAGGAGAGACAGGTGGCACAGAGATTAACCTGCAAGAAAGTCTGTAAGCAAGTAGATTGCAAAATAACTGAAAGTAAATATTGGCTTAATGACTATATAAACACGTGTCTCTCCCTTCTTTTCAAAACCCTGAGGGAGACACGGGCGAATATGAAGCCAGTCTCCATGGCAGTGGCTGCGACGCTGCCTGGTGTCATTCAAACCCCCTCACTGTTAATCAATAGCAGAGATAGAAATGTAACCAGCAGAGAGTCAGAGAAACAGAGCTCAACCCATACACAGCATCTGCTTCCAAGAACCATCGAGTGCCTGCATCTTAAAAATCAGGACGGGGCTGTCTAAATCCATTAAGGCACTTAGCATACAGATGTGTAGCAGACCTGTCATTTTGGGTTAGCGAGAAAAGAGAACAAGACACCCTGCACACTGAGAAAATATATGAAATTACAGACAGTTTAAGTCAGACTGTGCAGTTCATGGCCTGTCAACTTCTCCATTAAACATCCACTTTCAAGATTCAACTGATAAATTTGCCCTGAGCTAAGGCTTGCCACAGAAAGTTTTGGAAAAGGGCAGGCAAGCAATCTTCCATTATTCTTTTCTTCACAAGCATTCGAAAACAATTGTGAAGCCATTTTAAACTTCAGTACTGCAAGGAGATATCTAGTTTACAGTAACTGGGTAAGGATTAACAAAGCTAAGATGTGGACAACAACATGAATACCTATGGCAATGAGGCATATGAAATGCAAGTAAACATTTGCATTGGAGACTGCAGTTTAACAACCAAAATAGATTTCTATATATTGGAAAGGGTAACAGTGAGGACAATAAAAAAGTGAGCATAGATTAAAAATGTTACCCATGAACAGAGAAGCTGGTTTGTTGTAGGGGTGAGGGGGTTATCTGCTTTTCACTCTTAAAACAATTTCACTTTCAGTGTAGCTCTTCAGAAAGTGTTGTACCTTGTTCAGGAATTAATTTGGTCACTTGTTATGCTGCTAAGCTTGCTCTGCTAAACTGTTGCCCCTGTGGGTATTTGGGAAGTAATGAAAACTTGAGTTTTGCTGTGCAACTCCGAAATAATTTGTGGTATTTTTTTCAGATTGGGGTGCTAAAAATGGAGGTCACTTCATTAATGTGATCAAAAATGGGTAGTACCCCTTTTGCATGTGATAGTGAAAATGTGCTACTTAACTCATGAAATTACTGTGGTTCATTTACTGTACTCTACTGTCACTCTCACATAGCTGACCAAAGATTGGCAATACATGGTCACCAGCCAGCAGCCAATGTAATACAAACTACCAGGCTCAGAAAGCAGATGGAAATTAAATTGCTGTGGAAACAAGTTTTCCTTGAAGAACTACTGGTGCATAGCTAAGATTCTGAGTGCTATGTCTGCAGGACTCCTGATTCCTCTGGGCTGAAACCATGAATACTTGATTCTTAAATGCATTCTCTTGTGCATAAAGACTTTCCACCCAAGGCTCTCACCTGGTCTCACCACAGACCCATTTTAAAGGATTGTTTAGGTTGATGGAGGTTGTACTTAGGCATAAACACCCAGGCTCTGGCACAGCTCTTTCTCAGAGGCTGCAGGTCAGTGCTGCTCTTGGTGCTGTTTCCAAAAGCAAAATAAACCCCCAAAAAATCACACAAAGAAGTATCATCTGTCAAAGAGTAGTGACAAATGAATAATGCTCCTATTCCTATTGACAGTCGTTGGAAACAGAGATGAAAGCCTCGCTGATGCTGCTCAGGTTGAAAAGAAAAGCCATTCAAGTTTTAGCACCAGGATACAGAAAGATCATAGTTTAGGGGATGTCTGGTTTAAAGAAAAGATTTTTTACATTCTTTGTATATACAAAATACATGTACAAAATAAATTCTTTGTATAAATCTCGGTAGGAAAAACTGGAGAAGTTTAATGGGAAGTTAATGATGTGCTGGAATGTAACCTGCACAGCTGTAAGCAGAAAACCACTACCAACTGTTCTCTGTGATACACTTTCAGTTTCCTTTTTAGGGTTTGTCAGGGTTCCTCTGCCTTCAGAGTTGTAACTCACTTTTCAAAAGATACCTATTCTCTCCATCATATTTTTTCCAGTCTTCCTCTATGTTCCTTCCACAAAGGCCCTGGCCAGCCCAGGGTTGAATCCTTTCATTCTCTTATTTACTAAGTCTCTCTTTCCCCCTAAAATTTCTCTTTCCTTCTCTCTTTTCATTCAAGGTATCACAATAGCACTAGTTCACAAACAATCCCTAGTTCCTCTTTCTTACCTCTGTTGCCCCTCCATTGGAACAGAGTCTCTTGTTTAGTCAGATTTACTTTCTTAGTGTTCCATCATATTTACTGGAATTTTGGCTCTTACATGGAAATATGACTGGGCCATCCATAATGAACCCTGACAGTAGCTGCCCTCTGGGTCTTTAAATAACATGTCAAGCATTTTTCCCTCTTATATTATTTGCTTTGCATTGATTTGAAGCCACTGATGATACACAAAAGAGGACCAGCAGGGTGAGGGTGACCACAGTTCTTCAGTAAAATAATTTGTACAGTAGATTAAGTGCTGTATGCTATCTGCAGCATGCTTAACAAGATCAAAGGTGCTGGCAGATAGCTCTGGAGGTTGACCTTCTATTTTGACAAAAGCTTTTTAGAGACCTGCTATCAAATTCTTGCACAAATATTAAGTGGGCAGTACATATATCTGCTTATTTTTGTGCCTGGTGAGCTGTGTGAAGGCTGAGAGCTCTTTCCTGCAGTGAAAAATTTATGGAGCCGTAGAATGGTTTGGGTTGAAGGGATCTTAAAGATCATCTTTAAGGGCGGGGACACCTTCCACTAGAACAGGTTATTCAGAGTTCTATCCAACCTGGGCTTGAGCATCTCCAGAGATGGGGAGTTCATGATCTCTCTAGGTAACCTGTTCCAGTGCCTGAACATCCTTATAATAAAGAAGCACTTCCTAATAAGTGATATAAACCTCCAGCCTTCAGGTAGACTCACTTCATGTACTAGAAGTACATGTACTCTAAGTTCTTGCCAGAGCCTTCTCCAGGCTGAACAGCCCCAACTCTCTCAGCCTGCCTTCACAGGAGACATTATTATGTCATAAGAAACAAATTACCATTCTACACCACAGTATAACAGTACTGAGAAGTGTCAACAAGTGGAACAATGGTGAGATGGTCCCTAAACTACTCCACAAGATTCTGTTGACTACACTGCTTTATGCTGCCAAAAGAAAAGCTGTTTTATAGCACTGTCTTCCTATCCACATCTGACAGCTCTCAAGTATCACTTCTCTGTGTCCCCATTGTCTGTGGGTGACATAAGAGTGCTAAATGGCAGTGTAACCCAAACCACCCCCCTTTTTTCTCTTTTTTTTTAGTGTTGTATGCCATCCAGGAGCCATACTCCAGGGGAAGTCAATGGGGAAAAGTGCATCAAGTCAGAGGGCAGCTGTCGGATCATCTCTTTTCCTCATAGCATTCTTGCCTGGCTTGAGCTTCCCAGCAGCAGCTCTTGAAAGGCATCAGCAATCCAAGTTTATTACAGCAGATTATACTAACGCTGTCTTTTTTTTACATAGGATAAGAATAATTTTAATTTCTGCCTGAGGTCAGCTGTATTTCTAAACTCTTCAGAATGTTTGCACTAAAATATTTACATAGGTAACAATTACACGACAAAAGCTCATTTTGCTATGACATATAATAGATTGTGATTTTACTATACAGAATCAGAATCTTTATATGTACAAAATCACAAAAGCACTCTTTTAACTGCTGTAGCTGGGTAAAATTACTGCACACAATTTCCTTTTTTCCCCCAACTGTTTAGATCTCAAAACTCAATATTCAACAGTCTCTATGGGGGAGATCAGTACAGATTTAACAATACCACATATGCAGTAGAATAAAATAAAATTTGAGAACTTGAGTGCACTGAAAAAAATATATTATTTGTGATACATATTTATTAACGCAGAAGGATTTCACTGCCACATGTTACAACAAAACATTCCCAGCACAGGAAGGACATGGAGGTGTTGGAGTGAGTCCAAAGGAGGCCACCAAGGTGATCAAAGGGAGGAAGAGCCTCTGCTATGAGGAAAGGCTGAGAGAATTGGGATTGTTTAGCTTGGAGAAGAGAAGGCTTTGGGGTGATCTGACTGTGGCTTTCCAGTTCCTGAAGGGACCCCACAAGACGGATGGAGAGGGACTATTCACAATGGCATGGAGTGACAGGACAAGGGGGAGTGTCTTCAAACTGCAAGAACAGGTTCAGACCACATATTAGGAGGAATGTCTTTACTGTGGACGTGCTGAGGCGCTGGCACAGGTTGCCCAGAGAAGCTGTGGATGTCCCATCCCTGGAAGTGGTCAGGGTCAGATGGGGCTTGGAGCAACCTGGGATAGTGGAAGGTGTCCCTGACCGTGGCAGGAAGGGTTGGAGCCAGATGATCTCTCAGGTCACTTCAGCCCAGGCCATTCTGTGATTCTGTGATTCACTGGACACTTCATGACATGGTAGACTCTACCAGGAACTCAGCATTTAGATAGGGCAGCATCAGAATCATGGTTCTTAGCCAGAATCAACACCTCAGAACTGCACTGAGCTCATGTACACACCAAGCAGCCACCTGAAGCTGCCAAAGAGGCCAGGACTGCAGAAGAAGTGTCAGGGAGCTATTCAGGAAACTGAACTTGTTTTTCTTCTCACTAAGGGACCAACAGGGAGCATGTGTGTGTCAGACCAGCTACTGCACAGGAGTACATCAATAGCAACCGTGGCAAGACATGCCTCCCTCCATCTTTAAGCCAAAAACTCTGTGTCATTTCCTCTTGGACTAGAGCCTTGCTACCATGATTCATGCTCTGCTTGGTTACTACAACCCAATGCATCTGGAGCTGCACAGATGCAGAATAAAAAGCTACAAAACCAGACACACTCGTGAGAATCCTGACTGAGGAATAATTTCGTCTACAAGCCTGGGATGAGACATTCTGGTACATTGAAAATGTCATTTTGAATAAAGTCTTGTCAACAGTCCAGCCATTTTTTCTTGAGCAGATCATAATGGAGCCATGCAGAAGTAAGGCAGAGCTCTTTTATGTCAGCAACCAAGTCACTAACAGAATGGGTGAATATATTTAATGTTACTCTCATGTTTACCTCCATTGTCTAGATGTACCAGTGAGAAAAGTGCAGACAGATGGAAGGCAGAAATCTATTTTTCTTGTGCAGGGGAGTTTGCATTGCTAACACAGCCTCTAGAGCTTAAGGTGTACTTTTTACCCATAAGCAATAAATTCAGGTAAGAAGTAGTATTTTGGACACAACTATCTTTGACTCATGTAGTGGATCTGAGTCCAGCTGAATTTCTCTCCAGACTGGGGAAATCTGAATTTTGTCAGCTTCATGAATCATTAACAGCTTTCCTCACTTGACTCCAGAGTCACCCTATTTCTATTCTTTGAACATGAACCCCTTCAGAAGCAATGTGAAATAATGGGCGGAGGGTCCTTGTGATGCAGTGCTTGACTGTGAAGAAGGGTTAATCATCTAGAGCCTGACAGAAGTCTTAAGAGAGCTGATGTCCAGTTATTCAGAGAACACTGAGCACAGCCTGTTCCAAGCCAAGCAGTGTCTTCCAGGCAAACTGATCCCACTTCCTGTCATTTTTATGTAGTAGCTACAATACCTTGCAAAAATTAAGGCTCGAAGCTGAACAAACCAGGTATAAATGAACAAATTACCATGGCAAACAGAGCAGTAGCTACAGATGATGATGTAAAGTGGATGTATTTGCATGTACATAAGAGGTTCAACTTAGTAGCTTTTAAATATATGTTAGCATTCTAACAGGGTTTTGCCTAATGTTCTTATGCTAATATCAGGCCAGGCAGAACCATGCTGTATAAATGTTATTTATCAGTGTCAGTCAAGCCAGTCATAATCAGAGTGTAGCATTTTCTTTAAAATATATTTTGCTGTGACTGAGCTCACGTCTAATCAAATATAATGAAAGAGTAGCTCCCAAACACTGCCACTGCAGATTTAGGTGAGGTTTAACAAAGGATAGCCATTAAAATGAAGCAATTGGGTTTAATTGTCTCTAGTCATTCAGCATGGAAAGCCTTATCAAAACATCTGACAGTGACTATCTTAATTTATTTCCTAGGTCTAGATGTGATTCATACTACAAACACAGTTGTTTTTGTCAACTCTACTACACCATTTTTAATGGGGGGGTGGGGGGTGGGGGGGAGGGTAGAGAAGAGAGTGAGAGAAGAAAGATATATAAATAGTCAGTCAAGGAATCTGTATTTAATCTAGCTAAATAGGTTCACAAATCATACTACTGGCAGACAGAGTATAAAATCTTCAGAAATGTTGAGTCTAGATGTAAATTCCCAAATGCCTAGACACTTTAAAAAACAGGATGTAGGCTCCCAGCTCACTGCACTGAGTGTCTTACACCTAATTTGTGTGTACTTTCCTTCCCACTCAACCCCCTGGCCGCAGGGTAAACAACTGGAGAGAAATTTACAAAAGGATGAAACATCTAATCCCAAGCCTCTAATCACCACTTTCTAATTTTAAGCAAAATAGTGTGCATCTTTCAAAGCTCTGCCTCACTATTACTTATGCAGAAAGATATTTAAATATTAAGATACCTGCATTGTGGTGTGCCTTTGGTGGGACTTAAGCAAGAAGCAGCTTTGTCAGTGCAGCTCAGGGACAAGATCTAACAAGGTTTTTCATTCCTCTGACCTCACTCTACCCATTTTCTACCCCCATTTCTGTATCCTCAGCACTCTCACCCAATATCCTATTTTCAAACACCTAATCCTGAAACTAACTTCAGGTCAGAAGCTCCAGCACTGATCTGACAGCCAGAGTCTGGGTTTGTGCATCAAGGCCAACTACTGCTGTTGGAAGAACTTTTATGAGGAAAATCAATGTCCTTTAAACACAGAAGAGCCATGACTCCTTCAGATTCTGCACATCTCACCCTTGTTTTCCTCTGGGCTAACCTGAATTCAGGGCTTTGCTGTATTTACTCCCTGGTTCCTACTGGCCAATGAGAAAGGCAAACATCAACCACAGAAACAGAAGACTCTGTGATCGTGGCAAAACCTGGTGAGACCTCTCTGTTGCTACATTGAATTTCTCCATTTTTAAAGGTGAGTATGGCTGTGGTTGTGGCTGTGAACAAATCAAGGACAGTGAGTGCAAGACGACCACCTGGGCTATGTACAATAAGCACCTTCACTTGCATACATTGAGCAATGGTTACTGTACAAGTTAATTAGCTGGTTGCTGCTCTGGTGCTGAGAATTCCTTCAGGCTGGCTAGTTCTCATTTTGGGATTAAAAAAAAAAAAAATAGTACTGAGTTGGCACTTTCTTGATTCTGCAAGGAATGTCCAGACAGCAACATTAAAGGAACCAGGGGCCATTTTTGGGACAATTGCTACTCCATTGTTCACTTTGCCAAAAACCCCTTCCCAGAGCACCCATTTATCAACTGCCTGAACCATGTTTTACTTTCAGATGTGTCTAACACTGTGAATGAGACATGATGGAGGCAACACTTGGACAAAGTCTAAACTAACCCTGCTGCTGACAGGTCGGAAAGCAGAGAGCTCTGTAGGTCATTGATTTGGATTCGTGCCAGTGAAGGTGAAAACAATCCTGTCAATCTAAATACAAAATTAATATTTAGAGACATTCTTAGGATAGGCAAGGATAGGTTATCAGCTCTTGACAGGTTGTACAGATGTATGCATGGTAGGTTTTCCCAGAGAGTGATTTCTACAAGATACACCCCAGCAAAATTACTGTAAGAATTAAATTTCTTTACCTTTATTTGTGTTCTCCAAAAGCCAACTCTTACACAACTTCGGAGTTTTCATTTCATGGAGAGAAGGTGTATCTCCCACGGACAGACTTTAGTCTCCTACTGAAAGCAAGGTCTTAGGAAAACCTTTGTACAAAATCTCTGATGCCTGTGTCTTCTTTAACTTTTTCTCTGCAGGTTGAGAAAATGGGAGCTAATGATTTACATGAAATAGACACTAAATAAAAGGTTTACAAATTACAGTACATAACAACTATATATCTGGAAGGAATGTTGATATTACCTCCTTTTTTGACTCTTTTCTCCTTGAATTTGCTCAAAAAACTCCTTAAAAGCATGGCTAGTCAAAGCATCCATTAAATGACGGGAGCAAGGCGGGGCATGTCAAGGGAATAATATCTTGTGTGAATGTTTTAATTTAGTCATCATTTCTTGAAGTTCTTTATTCCATTGAAACTATGGAGAATGAAAGGTTTTTCTCAGGTTTTATATGTTGAAAACTGGCTTTGTTCTTTTGGCTTTTTGTATTTAAATTATAAAACAGAAACCTTTCAGTAGAAAATATCTTGCCAACAGTAAAATCCTTTTGTGGAAAGTCAGTTTCCAAGAAACAATGTTGATTTTTTGACTGACCATTCTTAGCATTGATCTTTCCCTACCAGTGTGGAGCATAACGTCAGTGAATTATCACACAGAAGAAAATTATTTTCTTTTCTCACTGTAGTAATCACTAGGCCAGCTTGTCTCAAACAATATGAGTGACACCATTTAATTTAGACCTGAATTGATTTCATCCACAGTCAGGCTGATGAATAAACTGTTGACACAGAACCACTGAAACTGAACTAAACCAAAAGAACTTAACATATACTGAAAAAATTCAAGTTTGGAAATGTTGGACATTCAAGCTTGAGCAGGTTGAATTAACTTAGTTATGGTCATCCACTTAAAATCTAGTTAAAAAGCTCATGAAGAATAGGAATTAATACAATACTGCTCATTTGGTTCCCATAAGCAAATCTGTCATTTTACCACTTCATGGCTCCGTCAGGTTATGTTACAGCCCTCTCACTTCATGTCTTTCCAGTTAAATTAATATTTTATTGCTTATTAGCAGTGTCATTGTCCCACCAACAGCACATACCTAAGCACCAGTCAGACCGTGCACATAATTAACTCATTAGATACAACAGGACTATTTGCCAACAGAAGAAAAGAATCACATTTATACCCTTGAATCACAACAGCCTGGTTTGATGGATCTGAAAATAAATGCACAGTCTGAAAATTAAAGCCTGCTTATCAGTTGTATTCCCCACAGAAGCAGTTGTGTAAGGTCAGAGTGAAAGCTTGGCTCTGCCTGCCTGACACACTGAGCAGTCCAGCTGAACAGGCACAGTTGGTGTTTTTCTGCTGAGTTGTTGCAAAAATTTGATCCTGTCGGATAGCAGCACGAAGGAATCTGACTCATATTCATAATGCTCCTGAGGTGCTCTGGGGTGATGGCAGTAATATGACTCTGTTTGCTTCAGACACTCAAGGGAGGTAGAAGAAAAACACCACAATATCATATGTGTGGTCTTATTCTTAAACATTCTGCAGCTCTGGATAGACTGGAAACAAACAAACAGCAGAAAAAATGTGGCCATGCATTATTTAGGTAAGAGGCAGTAAAGACTTAGCACTCACCAGTGACTGCCTGAGACGGGAGATGGGCTCAGAGCCAGACATGCACACATCTGCCTTCCCTGCCAGAGAAATAGGCCTGGTTAGAAGTTTGCTGCTAATCTCTTCAGCAGGGTATTTACAGTCTGCTGTAGGCCTGGAAGAGTAGCTGTGGAAGAAGCTGTTTGCAATGAGGAAGTTAATGCATTCGTTGTATGATGAGCTGAATTTTCCACTCTGGACAAAACTTCTAAGTATTTTGAGCATCCTAACACTTTTTTTTTAATACTGGAGAGGGAAAACAGAAATTGCCTGTACTGACAGGCAGTGTGAACCCTTGTTTCTAGCAAAATCCACACGAGATGGGAGAAGTTAGCCAAAAGAGGAACCACAAAACTTCAATTATCCATTTGAAGTGTTTCAAATACCAGGGGCAACACCAGCAGAGAGGCTACAGACCCACTGCAGACCAAAATACTGGCCGCAAAGCAGCCACTGAGTGACCCTGTGCTCCACCACAGAGGGCTGGAAATGCTGCTTCCCATTCTGCTCACCCACAGCCCCAGCCCTCAGGTGTGGTGTGGGTGAAGCTGATTTCCCCTTTGCAAGGACACATATCTTCACCTCAGGCACAGGCTGGATGGGACAATGATCATTCCCTATCAGTGTTATCAAACAATCTTGGCCTTTGTGTGTTACTTGGACAAAAACATCCCCCCTGGAGATAGGTCTAACATGAGTAAATGTATCCAAGCATGAAAAAAGGTAAAGTAGCTGCCACGTGATAATCAGTTAAATTTGTTGTTATTCTAAGCTGGCTGAGAGCGGCAGACAAAAATATGGAAAAAGCATTTTTGAATTCTCTTTCTCCCATAGCAATCTGGAGCTTAATTATAACACTCTTGTTAGCACCCCTTAATAAGGCTTAAATTCAAAAAAAAAAAAGGATAATGAAGGAGATTAATGCAGAACATACAACAGTGAAAGTTCATAGTGGAGGAAGCTTTGGAAAAGTAAAAGGATGTGACTCTGATGGCAGAAGTAGACTATGCCTGATGCTAGAAAACATAGTTATTAAAACTTAACTCCTAGCATTTATACTGAGAAAGAAAAAGTGTAAGAGCTTACATAAAAACCTCTGTCAGGCAGTGCTGCTTGACAAGAAACAGTTTGAAGTTTAAAGCATATTCCTGGGATAAGCAAAGCAGCAGGAGCTAATGGATAGAAAGGGGCTTCCTGACTGCCTGCTCCCATATCAGGAGTAACCCAAGGCTTGCTTTTTGTCTGGACACACTGCAGCAGTTTGATTTGCTGACCTACTTGGGTGGAACAATTTGCCAAGACTCTGTCCAACAAGCCATCATCTGTATTGTGTGATGTAGCCAAAGAAACCTTCAATTTTGCCAGAAGCGCGACTGATGCAGTAGCAGTGGACTTAACACAGGCTGTCTGGGGTGGTGCTCTGATTCGTCTTCAACTCTGGCTGGGACAGGGGGACTCCATTCTTCGCCACTGTTTTCCTGGAAGAAGGCAAGGACCAAGTCTTATTAGTCCTGGCCACCATCCTAGGAGGCAAAGTGCTGCAGAACTATAAAAATCATACAAATCCAGAAAAATAGGACTAGGAGGCACCTCAAGAAGCTGTCTAATTCACATCCTACCCCTAGCACTGCACTTCTTGATGCCACCATAAATGTGGCAGTGAGGAAGTATTCACAGAAGAGAAAAATGTGAACTGAAGTGCATACATAGCCACCCACAGCAATGTTGAAGGAATGGGAAACTGAAACTCATTTACTACATATTCATTTTCGCCTTAGACTCTGTAGATTTTGTTAGTCCAGTCTAAAAATAAAGTCAGAATGTTGGCTGATATTACAAAGAACTTGATGAAAGTACTACAGAGCTCTTGAAGAAAGAGTGATAAAATTATCCATTTTTCCCCCACTGAGATTTTCACTCTGTTTTTAACTCTGTTTGTTTCCCCCCTCCGAAATGTTGTAATTACAGGAGAAGCAGAGCAATCATTTGAAGGAGAAGCTGAAAATTTTCTGGTGTTACCAAAAATTTCAAATTGTACTTCTGGCTTCTCAGCAGTTTCATTTATCTCTGGGTATGGAAACAACACAGCTTCAGGGCAAAGATCCCTCAGAAAATTAACACCTATTTTTGGTATTGTTTCTTTCCCTTTTTTCTGGTCTTCTCAAAAGTACATGTTCCAAATACAATGTTGTAGACTCTCAACAGTATTCTTCTTCAATATTGCAGTATTTTCATAAACAACTTCAGTCTGAAAGAAAAAGAAAGAATTGTTAGGAAGCAAAGATAGACTGTAGCAGAAGCCAGAAACAAATTGTTTTCTTGAGGACTCTTCAGGGACTAAAGGAGGCTCTGTTCATTTGCATCATTATTCTGGTGTTTGGGTCAAAGCTATGACTGCATTTTTGTATTTGAAGAAGTTTTTTAGTGGCTGCATATAGAGCAATGTGCCTGAGTAGCTGAAGGGTTTTTCTAACATATTTGCTTTATTTATGAAATAGACACCTGCCGTTTGCTTTAGGTTTCCCTGGAAGCCTTTGTAAGATTGAATAAGGCAATGGTTCATGTCATATATCTTCTAGATCTTTTTCCTGGGCTGTGCAGAACTGGGCTACTTGAAATAAAAACCTTTTCATTTGTGAAGAATTTGCTACTAAATCTCTCTCCATTTTTCTCTAAAAATAGATTTTCCAGTGCTGAGTCACAGGTCATGCTCTGATCTAAACAGGGGACAGACAGCACAGGCCAGCACACAGCACTGCAACAGAGTAAAATGTTGCAGCAGCACATCTTCAGAAAGATGCTCACAGTACAGTTCCTGTGAGTCACAAAACTTTCAGAATTACTCCTTTATGTGTCATCCAGCCAAAGAGAGCAGTCACAGTTCTGGCACATTCAGTCTATCCTTGCAGGAGCTGTAGGCTGATACCTCTACCATCTCAGAGCTGTTTCACATGGCTCATGAGTGTTCCAGCAGCCTGAGCAGCTGGATGTTTTTAGAAACAAGTGGGAAAATATTAACCTTTTCATCAATGATCTCAAGATGCCTTAAGCAAAGAAAACTTTCTGGAAAGTTGGCTTAAGACACAAGAAACATAGATGGTTTACTGTTTTATAGCTGCTGCCCAACCCATCTGGCTTTGGAACCCAAACTGTGTTGCATTAGTCATTGGTTACATTAGTGAACTTTTCCTTATAAGCTATCAGCTGATATAACCCTATCAGCTTTGTCTGAGGGTAGGACTGCAGAGCAGAGGGCTCCCACGCATGACCTGACCACCCACTGCCCTCTCAGGCGCAATGGCTGGACACAGGACAAAGCAGCCACAAGTCCCCAGGTACACAGCACAGCCACATCCTCATTTCAGAAGGACAGGCATTATTGTACCCAATATAAATAGTTCCCTGGAGGCAGAGGGAGGAGGAGATCATACTCCCTCAGATCCGAATCTATGAACAATAGCTGAAAAACTTACACATTAAAACCTCATCCTGGTCCTTAAGTGCTAAGATGAGCAAAGAAGGGAAGTAACTCCTTCAGAAACGCTTCGTTACTGCTTTCCAAAGCTGGGCAGTCCAAATAAGCACATGTCCTTTGCTTTGGAATGTCAACCACAAGTGCTAGCAGTGTTTTACTCAACAGGGGTGACCATTGATAGCCGCTAATTAGTAGCCATTAACGGTTGGATGGAAAATGGCTCAAGAGAATGGCCCTTTCTGGCTGCTCTGGACCACCGAGTGCATCAATGGTCATACCTGTATTCTCCTTACCACAAGAAATGCAGAAACCACAGGGGAAATAAGTCCAAAGTCCTTGATTACAGAGCCAGACTCACATATGTGCAGGTACCAAGGTGTCAAGGTGGGGCACACATTTTCCATTTACCTCTTTAGAGAGGCAGAGCCCTTATTTACTTCACCTAAGACATTTCTCCCTTTAATACCTGCCCTCTCCTACATTTTAGAAAACCTCATTTACCCTCTAATAACACCTGGTATTTTACCAATAAAAAAAGATCACCTGGCAGAAGAGTAATAGCATAGTTAGGAGTGGCAGGCAGGCCGCTGAACTTGCACTTGCAGGCTGAAGGACAGTGCTCTTCTTCTATAACTTCTTCTTCTTTGCCAACTAACTGCTAGTGTGACCAAAAGCAGGGTGGCACAACTGAATAATTCCTGCAGGGGTTTATGGAGAAATCTGGAAGGAAGCTCAATAAATGTTTGCATTATAGAGCTGATAAGGGGGAAAAAAAGATAAGGGCTTCCTTTCCCACTGTGCCTGTATATTGTCCTACAAAGGCTATTCTAGGAAGTTTGCTACTTTCTGATCCTCTTTTCATTCTAAATTATGCCTGTACTGACACACAGGCTGACTGAAGTACTGCAGTTACTATACAAAAATCAGGGGAATTTTGGAGAACAGTTCTTGTACCAGATGCCTCTGCACAAATAATCCTTGCAAATATAAAGAACAAACACATGTCAAACCTTGCCATGGGCCAAAGGACAAATTGAAAAACCACCTATGGCTGTGCAGTTGTGCATAACAGCAGGAAGGTTTGACAATCCTGTGTTCTTTCAGGAGACCTCTTGTCCCAGCTCTACATCACATGAATTATTACAATCATCATGAGACACTTGACAGTCCATCAAGGTACTTCATGACATTAAGCCCTTTTATAGTCAACTCTGTCACCAAGGAAACGGAAGAGTGCTGTCTAAGTGACATATTCTATGTTCAGGTGTTAGCCATCCTAAACGTGATCTTGTCAGGAGTGGATGAACTGAAATGATTAAACTTTTGGATGAGTCTGATTAACTGATTAATGTACACTCCAAACAGTTGCTTTCAAATTATGTGTCTTTGAGGGGACAGAGAAAATATGGCTTGAATTATGAGATACACTTTTCTTCTCAACATGATTTGTTTTTGCAGAATTTATATCAAAGCTACATTAGTATGGTATTCAGTGAAACTTGGAAGCCAGCAATTGCATGTATGTTATCAGAATATAGGAAAAGGATTCACAGAGAAATTTTCATAAGGTTGTCTTGGAGTTATAAGAAGAAAAAGCATCATATCAAGTTTCTTCTGATTAGTGGTTATGAGTGCTTAGTCGTGTACATATGTATTGCTTTAGCACCATGTGGCTGTGAGTGCATAAAATGCCATTATCATTGATATCACCAGTTAAGAAAATCAAGTCCACAATTAAGACAGAAATAGATTTTAATTACAAATGAAGGTTATGTAAGTGTAAGTGCAGATGGAATAATTAGAGCCTTTATAGTGAAATCCTGAATGCTTGCTCATGAAGCCCTAAGAAGTTACAGCAACATCTGGTTCAATAAGAGAATAGAACACTCTTTTCATTTTTTAAGTACCTGCTAATGTGAAAAGAAAATGTATCTGAACTGTGACACATTCTAAGTGCACATTCTGCATTTTGAAAGTCATAGTAGCATGTTGTTTATTGATGCATGTTGAATGTTTTAAAGTAAAGCACAACAAGCAGTGCATAAAGAAGTAAATCAACTAATTTAATCTTTTCCACTGTGACTCATGTTATCCAGACTGTACAGTGGAAAACAGTGTCATCTGGCTGAAAACCAGCACAGCACAAACATAGAGACCACCCCTTTACAAACACTTCACTGAAGGATGTCCTTCAGAAGCTGGGATTTTTTGCAGTCTTTGATATCATTGTAGTGAGATAAACTGTAATTCCTTTTTAGCCTATGCTTATGACTAAAGCAATTTGCCCAGATTTTGTTTTAAATACAAAAGAGCACATCACTTCAAATCACAGTTAGTGTGATGCTTTGATAACAAGGCAAAATCCTAATGTTTCACAGTCCGTGACAAATAAATTTATGTGTCTTTTGCTGTTAGAGGAAGAAATACCCTGAAACAGAAAAATAGTAGCACTTATGGTGTCATTACATTGACATCAATTGGCAATACCTCAGGATGACTCTGCCCCAGAAGTACTCACTAAATATCTCATGGAAGGAATAAGGAAATTCAAACTGAAATAAAATTGCTCTATATACATCTTTCAGTGGTAAAAGTAATTTGACACGTGACTGCACTTCCTGTGTGAATAAAATTTGCACAGGAAGTCTAGGAAGATAAGATGTCTTTGGAGCCTACTTTGGTCAAAAGAACTCAAAGGAAAAGTGTTTTCCATTATTCCCTCTAGCTGGCAGTTTCTAAGTGGTTCCCCAAACACAGACAGCACAGCTTCATTTTGAAACAATAAAAAATAAATGCTCTATCTCAGTTTTGACTTGTAATCTGAACACTTGGATTACCTGAGAAAACAAAATCTTAGTCCACAGAATGATTTTTTTTCAGGCTATAAAGGTTTTAGCTGACAGTTCCTGAACCTCATGCATGCACTTCATTCATGCACCTTCTACACCTACTTCCTTAAAAAATGCATTAGGAAAAAGATGTTACATTCACCTCAGCAACTTGCTCCATAAGAAAAATATGATGCAAGACTAATGTTTAAAATCACAACAGATAGCAAGAAGAAACACTTGCTATCTGAAATATTACCATTCCAAACAAAGGACTTTATTAACAATGATTTTATCTTCTCTTGTTTTCTTTTTCATTCTCACTTTTTTTCTACTTCCAAAGTAACTTGAGAGCTATTACTTAATAATTAAATAAACTTCTTGCTGCTCTTTTTCTGTATCTCAGAGACCTCAAGGTTTTCTGCAGGTGGAAGTGATGCCACCTAAAGACAGATTTAGTACTTAATTCTACCTCAGCTTAGTTAAGAGAGAGCAGAGGGATCCTCCTAAATCTCCTCTGCTCTTGTACACAAATTCTGAGTTACATTAAAACAAAGACATCATAAGACCCCTCAGCAGGGAAGATAAAACTGAATTTTGCCAACTCACTGTGGGGCAGAGCAGGGCTGTGTCCAGGACACAGAGTGGGAGAGCCAAGAACTGTCTGATTGCTTTGTTTTGCAGAGGAGGGGCTGGGGGTCCTCACAGGGGCTTCAGAATCACTGCTGCACTTTGGGTACTGTAGCAAGAGTCTGAGGTTTCAGCTTCCCCACACAAATTGTCCCTTCTTCTGCATGTGCCTGTAGCAGGCTCTGAAACAGCAGTTCCCATGTAAGCACAGAATATCCATAGGCATGACACTTTGTGGGTTGATTTGGTAGATATAAACCCAGAACTAGCTCTAAGTCACAGGCAAAATGCATTTCAGACAAAATGGTCCCAGCTCCCCTGTAAAAAGATGATAAGGAAGTTGTGAATGGGAGAGGTTTAGGATATAATCTTCAGACAGAAGATTTTTGTTTATTTTGCTGTTCTGGCACATGGGGTATCATTTTCTTCTGAGCAGCAGGTTATCTGCATTTGGGGATCCATTTGGAAACATCAAAATAGAGAAAAAAATCCACTTTTTCTTCACACTGGAACCCATTGTCTAAAAATTTTTCATGAGTTGCATGTTCGAGTATTATAGAAAGAAAAAACGAACTGAGGTATGATTAAATTAGTCTGATTTTTGAGTTTGTTTCAGTGAAGAAAAGCAGCCTTGGCTTTGAATATAGGATTCCTTGTCTCCTTTATGGGCAACAATTATTAAATTTTATGCAGACATAGGTTGACTTCATGCACATGCACACAAAGAATCCAACAGCAACAACAACAATAAAAAAAAAACCAGAAAGAAGTCTTAGAAGTCTTTGCAGAAGGGACTGGGAAGTTCTAGAAAAATTTTATCTAACCAAGTCTAACTGAAATAGTTGCATTCTGTGGCATACCTGATCTGAATGGGTTTCACTCATTTTAATGACTAACAATGTATTTATTATTTTGCACTACATAATAACAGATTGATATCTCTGAAGTATTAAAAATGTAAATGCCTGTAAGAGTTTCTGTCTCAGTCTCTGTCCTGTTTTTCCTGTGCTGATTAAGGACTAGCTTCACTATTTAACTCCATGCTTAGCAAATTGTCTGTGTTTGTCTTTGTTCTGGTTATGAAGCTGAAAAGTTATTTTGAGGAAAATGTAAATAAATAGTTTCATATTGATTTGTATGTGCAAACCTGAGCAATTTTTGCTTCAGAAATGGGTAATCTAGTACCTGTTCAGCTGCTATGGAAGTTCTGTCTTTGTCTCTCTTAAGCCTACCCCTGTGTTATTGATTAAGCATATTGCAGTTTTAAAACATCTCTAATCAAGGTCTGTTCATGATTACTAATCCCATGAAGCAGCTGGAAACACTACTACACACAACTGTTACTTTCAAAAGGAAGTGACAGGACATAACTAACAGAAAACAAAATAACCAGTCAGTGCGAAATTGTCATAGTGATTTTTGCTGCAAAGAAAATCGGCTGATTTCATACCTGATGTATCTTTATCAAAATCTATAATTTTTTTTTACTGGAAATTATGGCCAACTGTCTTGTCCCTTCCACCAATTTTGCATTTGTTGCATTATGTTTACTGGAACATGCTTGCAGTTTGCTGTGGTCTGGGATCATAGCCACAGTCAAAGAGAAGCCATAGCCAGTGCCCCAGAGGTGACAAATACATCTTGTGATAACAAGTCTGCCACTGAGTGAATAGCATGTGGGCCTTGTTTTCATCCTGTATTCATTTTGTTAAGTAACCAGAGGGTACATATGACTGATAATGTGAGAAATTATTGGTGCCACACGTTCAAAAGCTCCTTCTGACACCAGTGCCTTTGTCTGGACTGAGTTGAAAGGACAGAGTGTTTTACCCTTGCTAGAGATACATATTCCTTTTTAACTCTCTCAGTAATACAGGAGATCTCCTGGCACATCTCTAGTGACTGTGATCTCCAGGACAGGGAAGACTGAGTGGCTGAGGACTCAGCTTTCACAACTGAAAGGAAGTAGCACAGCTTTGCACAGCTGTTTGTGATTCCCCCACCTTGAGTGCAAAGACCTAAGCTATTCCAGCACTTCCACTGTGTCCCACAGTTTGCTGGAACTGGGAAAGGACTGATGAATAGGTTTGCCATTGTGAGGGAGACCCAACAGACAAAGAATGAACATAGTTTCTTTTTTTTTTTTTTTAATATAAATGGCAAAGTTATTTAAATGAGCTGTTTCTGTGTCTTTATCTTGTTTGTACTCCAGGTGCTGGGGACCCAAAATGTAAGCAGCTCTGCAGTAGTGGCAGACTGCTCTTCTTACCTTCTTCTTAGCTTGCTTACAAAACTCAAGATTGGAGCACTTGTAGCCAGTGTTGTTTTAAGAGAATAGATCTTCTTCATAACAATGGATTTCTAGTTTCCACATGAATTCTATATGGCAACTGCCTTTCCTAATAATCTGTAAAGCAAAGTATTTGTGAGCAAAAATACATCCCCTGTTGCTATCAGGATGTTTGTTCTGTCTAGGCCTGCTTCTTGGAGATGATTATTTTACCTCTGGATTGCAGTTATCTGATTGTATCAGAGGCACACAGTGCTATTTTCCAGCTCAAAATAGTCCATCACAGATTCTCAAATTGATTTAGGTTTACGGAAAAATTTCTTGTTTGGAAAAGTTAGAAAGGAAGGTGAACAATGTTATTGAAGTTGTTGCCCCCACTCACTTCAAACAGTCCATCCCAGTCCTGCGCTAAAATAAGACTAGATTTGTTTGCAGATAAGCCTCTTGTGTCTTGATCAAAGATTTAGAGAACAAAATTAATGGTATTATTTTAATTTGTTGTGATTACTCTACTGTCTCCAATCTTGATAACACTGAACATGAGCACACTACATATGTCAAAGTTTAATACCATTTTGACAGCATTGTGCCATCTTTCTCAGGAAAGATTATTGCATTTTTACTCAAAACACAAGGCTGACAATACGGGTTTAATTTTCTAAAAATAACTCACTTTACTGATACTAAGAACTTATTCTGGACTGTAGCAAGAAAATTTTCTGTTTGTCTACTCCATTATAGTGAATACTTAAGGATAAGAGAAGTGTCAGTTGTAACTAAGGTTTCAAAAGCCTTCCAAAGTCCCCAAATTGGATTGAATCTTCCACAATTCACATGTCAGGGACAGCACAGAGATCTGTTGTCTCTTTTTCATCTGAAAGAAAAAGCATGGAAGCTTTGAACATTTAATTCCAAAAAAATTATTGAACATTGCAATATTCTTTCTTTCAGAACCATGGCAGGTGTTCATAATCACAGATAGGTGGAGAAGAAAGAAAGTCAAATAGCAAAACAAAAGTCAAACAGCAATGCGTTAGAGAGAATTAATTGCTCCGGAAAATCAGGTACAAAAGGGAGGTTCTTTTGTTCAGTACGAATGCAAATGAAAACATTTCATTCTGCAGTGAAAACTCAGAAATTAAATATGAATTTTAAAGTGACAAGTTGATGGTCATTAGTACAGTTTTCAGACTACACCTCCTCCCTCAAAGAAATTGGTTGGCAAAATCAAAAGAATACTGGATACATTTGTAAGACAACTAATCCTTGGAGAAATGAGGCTTGATAAACAGAAATTAAAATAGAAGATTTAATGAAAATGCCACTATAGCAAAATAACTCTTCCGGCTGCTATGAGATAGATACTCATGAAAGCTGTAATGAGTTGGATGAGTAACTTGCTTTTAATCAGCCAGCTTTTGCATGATGACTTTTTAAAATATGCAATTTGGTAATAACACAAGAAAAAATTTTTAAGTAGCAGCTGGAGAATATGGCAGAAAACCTGAGGTAACAAAGACTAAAAAAATACTACTTCTTTGCTTATTAGTCACTGACTAGGTGGTTTGGTTTATCCATATCTTGATTGCAAATTAACCAATCTGTTAAATGCCACATTTTCTGAGATCACCAAAAGTTGACTAGCATTGTGCCAATAATACAGCTTTTAACAAAACAGCGTAAGAGTCTCCTAGGATGCAGTTCCTCCTGGGTCCAGAGGCACAGTACTCAGAACACTGAATGCCTTCCCAACGCATTCTTCCTTTTCTGTTCTTATGCAGTCTTTCCATGCATAGGCATGTCCAAAAATCAGTGATCAGTTTCCCATCAATGAATGCAGTATCTCCATGTCTGTCTCTGTTAGGCCTGACTTTCTGGACAGCTCTGGTTAGAAACAGGGCAGGTCTCATGTGCATTGCCATCTGTGGTAAAGATCTTTGGGCAGTGATCTGTGCAGAAATGTGTTCTCAAGCATCTCTGGGACCAGGATCTCAGGAGGTTTCAGCACACTGGTTCACTCAAAAATCTAAACCAGTGGTATATGTGAGTAGGAATGGGCTGGGCACAGAGTTCCTCTGCCATGGCATTCTGGGGCTCCTGTGTACCTGTAAAGAGGCAAAGTCTGACAGGGAGGAGAACAAGAAGAAAGAGACCAACAAGGAGGGCTTATTGGAGTGCAGCTTTGAACTTGACTGCCTTTTTCTCTAGCTGCACTACAGTCATCTTAACCTTTGCAGAGTTTTCAGACTGAAGAATCGACATTAAAGATTCATTACAAGTTCTGGATGAACAAAGGAACTGAATAGTCATCTTACTGTTCCATCTGTTCTTCCTACCAAGAACTCAAGTAAATCTATCTACTAGCTTTACTGGTCCCAAGCCTTAGGGTCAGTAGCAGCTCTCAGGCTTCCTCAGTCTGACCAGTTCCTTACCCGACCACTCTTGCTTCTTCTGTGAATGTCTTTCAATGGCCTTCCAGAGCCTTCTACATTCTTCTCTCCAGTCTTGGCTTCTACGTTGTCCTGCTTATCCTTTCTGACAGGTGATATACAACCAAGTCATCCTCTCTTAAACTGCACTCTAGAAATCCAGATTTGGAGACTTAGTCATGTGCACTGCAGCCAGTCCAAGGTTGTGCTGTCGTTCCATGGGAATGAGAGACCACCAGACCCTAAAAGGCATGATGCCATTCCTGCTGAACCCTTCAATTACACAAGTGCCTTTTCTGCTGGTTTCTCCTTCCTGTTCAAGAAGAAAGATGTAGTAATAAAACAAGTTCATTCTGGGCAGACCTAATGTTTTAGAGGCAAGAAAATACAATCTACAAGGGCATATACAATCACCAGAGAAGTTTGCAGGTGTCTATTAATCCCTGACCAGTTCTTTAGCCAAATCATACTTTCCCATGCAGCTGCTAATTACTTTACCAGGTCCTATCCCAGACCACACATTCTGAAGTCCAATGCAGTCATGTTGGCAGTGGCATGTTCTTTTGAGAGATTTCTTACATGCAAAGTCCCTCCTCTGTAATTAATGTTCTCTTTTTAGTTTACCAGTAGCACCCCAGTGCTCAACAGCCTCCCAAATGAAGACTGAACCATATTGCATTAGTTAATGAAACAATCAGAGCAGACAGTCTTTGTCCAGAGGTACTTGTTATATACTTCAAACAAGTCACAAGCAGGGTGAACAGGGAGGGAGAACAAGTGGGTAGACTGTGCAGTTGCAGTGACTCAGCCCGTGTAATTAGCATTAGATGGTGGCTTTCATGTCATTACTCTACCTAAGGGGAAGTGCACAGGAGCACCATCAAGGGCAGTTTACTTCAAGACGCTGCAGTCTTTCAAGGGAATCTTTCTGTACTTGGTAATGAGTAATTCACTCATGCACTGTGTCCAGTTCATTCCTCAGGACACTGCTTTCAGCACCCTTCCTACAGTAAGGACTCAAAACAAGAAGGGCTGGCATTACCATGTTACAGAGATTGCTGGGCTGCCTGAGGAAGAAAGAATTGCCACTCTAAATTCTGGCTACAAGTAGAAGTCTCTTTTTTCTTTATACATACAATTGAATTGCTTCAGTTAATGAATGGGTACAATGTGTGTTGGTGTGCATGTGATAGAGGTAATTAACTGCAAAACTTCCTTCAAGGGTAAATAGAGGTGAAGAGAGTTTATCTGCTTGTAATTTCAGCAAGAAAAAGTTTACTTAGTTCTCATAAATATCAAACAACAAATTAATCCCATTTTTAAATTTATTAAAATCTTCAACACTAATGTAATGGTGGGTACATAAGTCTACCACAATAGCAAAAGAAATTCACAAAGATATCTGGCAGTATAACCAATTTTTTTGCAAATGTGATTTTGAAAGTTCAATATAAAAATACATTCCTTTCAAATAGACTCTAAAAGGAAACCTATCCCTTTGTCAATAACAATTTTCTTAATATAATTTTACTATGAATAGATCTTGAACAGAATGCTGTCTAATATTTTAAGGGATTCAAGTTACTCCTTAACACCAGATCACCATGTAGAGCTTCCTTTTGAAATGTACGCCATGTATTTGACACAATCACAAATAGCTTAGTGATAGGTCAAATTAAATCCTGGCCCATTTAATCCTGAAACGCATCTGGTTAAATACAGTATTTTCTGCAAAGGAGAGATCTTCTATTCATTCATTAACGAGACAATGAATCCAGTTTGTATTCAGAAAACAAAGTAAGTCATACTCAAGAAGATACAATTGCCTGGATTTGGGAACTGGGTAACCAGCAGCAGCTTGTTTACCTTTACTTTCAGTGGTGATCTTAGCAATATTTGTTCCTTGAAATGACTGCATGCAAAGGAATCAAAGAATACAAGTATTGGAAAGAAATCAAACTGAGGAATAATTTCATACATGAGGAATTAGATGATAAACCATTAAAAGTTCCAAAAGCACCAAGTACATTTCCCTACATGCCATCTCTACTGCAGTAGCATAAACATCCCAAATTCAGTAACAAAAGATTTCTTTATGACACAATAGATGAATTTCCAGTGATCTCAGTTCTTAAGCCATGATCTTTAAAAGCAGCTTTGGTACTGACAGCAAGGAGACTAATAAATGCAAATTCATATTGCTGTAAGACTGGCCTAGTACTGCTCAGTGCAGTGAAAGTTACTCCAATATTGTAATTCACAACTTTGCCCTTAATAAATGGCAGCCTTTTAGCCTCTTCGTGAAGGAAATTCCTGAAGGCAAAACTAGCTTACCCTCTTAAAGCACAAAGCAATGTTTTTTCCTTCATCTCACCTAGGTCAAGAGAATATTTGTTTGCATAGTTTGATAAAAACTTGATTTTTATCAAAACCCAGAGCAACTATTGAATATAATACTGAAATGTCCATTGAAATGAGAAGGGTTAGATGGTATTTTTTGTTGAGAGATTCTTCATGCTGTGTTCACGGTTACTGGAACAACAGTAGGCACAGTTCCTATCGCTATGTACAAAGCACTCATCCAGGATATTTCACTGCACTTCATGGTACCTAATAAAAGAATACAGCTCTAAATTTCTTAACATATACAACTGGTTGCTGTGGAAAGGAGTGTGAGCTGGGGAGATGGGGATCTAGGGGATGAGGAAAACAGGAAGCTACCTTTGGGCAGAAAGGTGTTCAGGAGAACGTGGAACAGGAGGTGAGAGATGGGAATTGAGCCACCAAAGGGTCCGGTCAGGCAAAAATGAGCCTGGAACTAAAAGCCAAGTCTGTAAAACTAAGACTGAAAATACAGGTGCTTATCCCTACAGGATACAGAAATCTTGCCTTCCTACCCATTATCATATGCCCAGTTCTGCACGGGACCAAAGGACAGGGACTCTTGTACTCCAGCCTATGCCTAGTCTGTACTGTTCCCCTTGACTGCTCTCATGTCCCCAGCTTGGACATATCTTTCTCCCTTTCTTTCTCTTTGGGTCTACTATTATTCTTCCTTCCCTCTCCTGCTTCCCTGGTGTCAGCTTTGTGCCAGCACCAGGCAGGGTGCCCCATGTCCCCAGGTAAGGTGGGGTTCTCAGCCTTGCTCCAGGGCAGAGAGCTGGCACAGTCACAGTCCCCTCATGCCCCAGTAGCCACAGCTGGACAGAGGGTCTTCCACGCTCAAAAGCCAACAGCCAGGCTCTGGAAAGTTCCCACCACACTCCTGAGAGATGACTTCTTTTTTTGGACTCATCATTTATCTAAAATACATTTTTTCAGTGATGTCAAGAGACAGATTTTGGTTGTAAGCAGCCACCCTTCCTGCCAAATCTCCCAGCCCTGCTTCAAAACATGGGCGTGCAGATCTTCAGCTGAATGACTATATTGCTTACATTAACATGGAAGGGAGCATGGGTATTTTTGCCTCATACAGTCTTCAGATACGGCTGAACTTTCCAAACTGTTTAAGTCTGAAGGTTAAATGATACATTAATGAACAGAGGGTTTTATAAGGCAACGTGCCAGGCAAAAATAAAGATAGGCTTCAACAACTTGCCCTGTTTAAAATACCATGATCTGATAGGAGCAAAGATACAGATGAAGAACTCAAATATAAAAATCAAGAGGAAGTGTTCAGAAGAGATAAGCAAGTGTAACAAAATAAAATTAACAAATTGAAAACCTATAACAGAAAAAAAAAAAACTTCCCAGCATTGAAATTTGATTAGATGTAGAATACTGGTCCTTTGGGGATGGTGTAAGCCCCATGATTCATCATCCAGCTTATAAAAATAGGTTGGACAAAATATTAGAAACATATGCCCTGCTGAATAACCCTGTGCTCTGAGATGGAGGAACCAGATGACCAAGTATGACTTTTCCATCTGCACCATCCACAAATCCAAGAGAATTTCTGTGCCTCTCTGTGGATGAACAAACCAGAAACCTCACAGAAAGGCCCAGCCCTGTCATCAATGCACACACCAATTAGCACCTTGCTCCACAACAGCCCTCCCTCCTCTAAATTCCTCTCCAAATTGTATTCCAAGGGAAAAAGCTCACAGAAGAGAAGAAAATAAATGTGGAAGTCCTTGTGTAGCAACCCAGCAAATGCCTGAATTTCTTCCCTGGACAAAGTGGATGGAAATGCTAGAAAAGGGAAGGAAGGAGCAAGGACATGATTTGCTATAAATGTGATCTGAAAATTATGGCCAGTCACCAAGGTCAACACCTCATCCTGCAACATGTTTCTCCTTCCCATGAGCAGCACTAGTGGCTCAGAGACTTTATTTTTCTCCTTACTCACTAGCAAATGTACACCCCCTCTCTCATCAGTGCAGGAATCTTTGTGACCTGCTGCAGTGATGTTTTACGAAGCAAAATTAATTTACAGCTTGAACAGCCAGACAAAGTGCCATCCAGAGAAGAATTCCTAGTTGGCATGAGTAACCTGTGCTGTAAGGTCAAACACAAGGTTGCTACAAGAGAACTCCCTGCAGCAGCAGGAGCAGACTGCTCAGCAAGACAAGAAGAAAAAAGGCAAAATGGAGAGTGATAACAATTTTCACATTCCGTCATAAAACTGCAAATTCTTCACTTCCTACAAGGAGAGCCACATGTCTCACTGCAATAGAACTGAAATGAGAGAAGTTTGAAGCCATAAACTGCATGATTTTCAATAAAAGGAGTTCAAAAAATCTGTTGCTTGGTAGTCAGAATGCAGTTAAACAGTTTGAAGAATAATGGAAGCATAGAAAAAGCTGAGTTCAAAGGGACCCATAAGGATCATCGGGTCCAACCCCTGGCCCTGTGCAGGACACCCCCAAGAGTCACACCATGTGCCTGAAAGTGTTGTCCAAAGGCTTATTGAGCTCAGACAGGCTGGTGCTGTGACCACTGCCCTGGGGAGCCTGTTCCAGTGCTGCTATTATTAAGCAACTGTAGAACTGATCAATTGAAACAAATCGTGCAGCTGAGTTCTAACACTGAACAGGAAAAAATAGCTGCTTTACCTGCCTTCTAAGGGTGGTCATTTTGGATTATGTGCTTTAAAATTCAGAAACAGCATTGTGAGAACTGACACCTGGAATTATCATTTTGAAGTTGCTTTCAAATCACAGTGACTGTGTGAAAATCTGGGCCTTTGGCTTTCATCAAACCAGATATAGATACATAAACTTGTGGTGAAAACATTATTTCTGGTTCACCAATTTGTGTCTGGCCTAGTACACAACCTCTTTCATCCAGATTCAGAGAGGACAAAGCAGTGTCCTGTCACTGGGAGCTATGACTGGCTGCCAGATGCTGAGTATGGATGTGCCTCCCCAAAAATATGAACTTTTTTTGGTAGCTAAAGGGCAGAAACTGGAACTTCCTGAAAACTGTTGACTGTCCTGTTCATTCTCTTCTAAGTCTTGATGCTTTAATTGTTACATTTGTTTACATTTGACAACATTCAGGTATTGCTGATGACAAAACCTGCTGTTTCTCAAAAAGTCTTTCTAATTCTAATGGCAATGTCCTGAGTAGAGGAACAGTTCCCTGGCAGTGGAGTTATATTAATCAGTACTACCTAGCTGTGGATCTTTCTGAATCCATCCTTCTCCTTTTGTTCCCCTACAACACAGCATTGAAGCAGATGTTAGTAACTGCCTTTGCATATAATCCTTACACTTTTTTTAATTTTGCAAAGGTTGCCAACAAATTGTACAGCCTGAGTTTCCACAGTTAACATCAACAAATTTCACATTTAAAGCAGGAATTCAGCCACTTTCAGTATGCAGGAGGAAAGAAGCGTAACTTTCATAATTATGGCATTCTTCCTCCACTTCGTGAAAAGCAACCAGTTTTATTGGGTTTGTGTGGCCAGGTTTTGGTAGTGGTGGGTTATGGGGTGAGAAGCTGCCAGGAGCTCCCACTGCGGCCAACACAGCCAGTGCCAGCTGGATCCAGGATGGATCTGTCACTGGCCAAGGCTGAACCCAGCAGAAAAGGTGGGGATGCCTCTGTGGTAACAGATTTGAGAAGGAAAAAAGTTATTGTGCAGATGTAACTGTGCTCAGAGGAGAACAGGGTGAGAGTATGTGAGAGGAACAGCTCTGCAGATCCCCAGGTGGANCAAACTGACCATAGCGCCCATTCCCTGTCTCCATGGACCTCTGGAAGAGGAGGAAGAGTGCGGAAGGGAGGAAGGGGTGGCAGAAAGCTGTTTTTAATAGATTTTCTACTTCTTATTATACTGCTCTGATTTTTGTTGGTAATAAATTCAACTTATTTCCCCAAGTTGAGTCTGTTTTGCCTCTGATGGTAATCATTGAGTGATCTCTCCCTGTTGTTATCTCGACTCATAAGCCTTTCATGATATTTTCTCTCCCCTCTCCAGCTGTGGAGGGGAGTGACAGAGTGGCTTTGATGGGTGTCTGGCATCCAGACTCAGGGTCAACCCATCACAGTAATAAAGCAAAGACCATAACAGACACGTTGAGAGATATTGCCCTTTCTCTTTTAAGTCCAGTGAAATGGAAAATGTTGTCAGTGATAAAACACAGAGAGAGGCAGATATTTTGGGCAGAAATGACCAAAGGCTTGGCATGACATAAATGAGAAGATGCAGAGGCAGAGGAATGTCTCCCTGCAGAGGCCTACCTGGCACAAACCACTGTTGTGCAAGGTTTGGCCTAACAAAGACAACAAATTATGAGACCCCAGACTTAAACACAGCTGTGGAGAATGATGGAGTTTGATAGAAATTTGTCATCTGCTCCATCGTGGTGGAGCAGAAAACAGGTAGGCAGCCCAAGACTGAGAGGTACCTCACACAGAAGAGCAGCAGAAGAATACCCTGTTTTAGGTAGGTTGCCTGTGGAAGAATGTGAGGAGAGAAGAAAGGGAGGAAGAAAGCTACCAGAGCAAAGATATTCCCAAGGAAGGGATTGGCTGCACTAAGAAAAAAACAGAAAATAAGAACTATGAAGCAGCTTTTCCCAAAAAAGGGTGGAGAAGAAGAAATAACAAAAATGGAACGTGGCATAAGGATTATAGACAGAAATAAATGTGGAGTTGGGCCAAATCATAGAATGATATGCAGACAGGAGAAAAAATGCAGGGTAGGAATTCCATATGAACAGCAAAAGAAGTGGGTTTTTACATGACTCCTTAGAAGAATTTTTTGGGCCATTCAACAAAGCCAACTCACAGAACAGGAGAGTGGGCTGTCTGCCAGGATGAAAAATGTGGGCATGTCTCTGAAGAGATCACCACACAAATGGAGGAGAGGGCAACAGGATGCATGATACAGCCAGATTCCTACTGGGATGACTCAAAGACACTTTTGTGCAGCTGGAGACGACAGGGAAAGAGGTGGGGGGACTCAGTTTCCAGTTCAGTGCTTCTAGTATTAGAAGAGATAAAAGGTGGATAATAGGGCAAAAAAGTACAAACAGGTGTTCAGAGAAACAAAACCCTAAGAATGAATGCTACTTCATGGAAGAAATTTTACAACTTCCTCCTGTCTTTTTCTGTATCCAAACACATAAAACTTGAACATTTTGTTCTAATTTTAAAAAGTGTGTAACTCACCCTCTTGTTCCCAGTGGTCCTCAGGATTCCATGCACCAGCTGAACACTTGGGCTGAAAACAGCAAACCACCCATGCACACTAGGTATGGAGACTCCTCCAAACTACTTCACTTCTCTCAGGCAGTTTTTGGAGATGAATCCTGCCATGAGTGCAAATGAAATAAAGGCTTGTGATTCTACACGAGCTTTTCAGGTCACTGTCTGAACTTAACTCTCCTAAGCCTCAATGGCAGTCATTCTTCTCCAGTATGCGCATTTTGGTGTTCTTCAAAGTAAACAACATAATTGCTGTATTTAAAATATTTATGTGGAGGAAAAAAAAAAAAAAAAAGGAAGAAAGAATCCATGTATGTGTCTGTATCATGTTTTCAAGGTTCTTTCTTCATCTTTAGAAAATGTAACATCTGTCCTAAATTTCCAGAACAGAGAAAATTAAGATCATGGGTCTGATTAACACTTCTGATTGGCAAATGAGAAGCTTCATCTTGTGATAAGTTTAATCACTTACCATTTTTAATCACCCTTAAATGCCACTACCAGGCACTAAACTTATCTTACCTAAGGGGAGTACAAGCTTTTTTTGGAAATTCAATGAATTTTTGTGTGATCCTACACACAAAATATATTAGATTTGGCAGTGGGATAAAGGGATCATTTTCAATGTTAAGGATAAATTAAGAAAGAAAGCTCATTTATAAAATCAGTATATTGTGTGTTGTTGAAATAGAAGTAATCTTCTCCAATAATCTATCAATACCCTTTGAACTTTTGAAAGTTTTCCTGTCTGCAGTACACATCAAGAGTAAAACCCACTTATTTTAATGTGTGTATCTTCCAGCATTCACTTCCCCTGATCATGTTACCATGGCCCACATTTGTGAAACCTAGGCTTTCATGCAAAAATGAGAAGGTTTTGTACAAAGGATAAGTCATGTTCCTCTCTTAAAATGAATATTGTTACCAAAAAAAAGATAAGGAATGATTCTTTTGACCATCATATATATTTATAGGCCCTTATTATTTACACTAGTCAGGCACAAGAAGATTATTAACCCTCCTAAGATTATTAATTTTTGTCTAATTAAGCCAACTATTCACTGTAGGTGAAAACTTTTCTTAGAATAAGAGATGTTTGTATGTTGTTAATATTATGTATGCAGAGCAGGAGACACACAGAGAGGTTTCCATCCTGAAATGTTTACCCTCAGAGACCGACATCTGTTACCACAGTGTTTGAGATCTTACTCATTTGAAACAGAAGAGTGACTTACAGCAGTGTGTAAGAAATCACTTCAGATGTTCCTCCTTTGATTGTTTCAGTCCATCTGCAATTGCTGGTTCCCAGCATCCAAGAAAGTATCTTGCCAAAGCACAGAACCACTGGGAAAGAACTCTAATATTCTGCAAATTCAAGTATGTATTTCCTTGGAGACTGTATTTTGAAACCATATTATTTATTGTTTGTAAATGTCAGTCATGCTCTTGTCAGACATTTTAGTCTCCTGGGGTAAAGAATTAAGGATTTGCAGAAGAATTCAGAGTGTAAACCAAGTCAAAATGGACATTTCAGAATTATAAAACTAATTTAATTGGGAGATTAATTATTTCAGTGGTTTTCTTGCCAATCCTTTGTGACCTCCATGTACAGTTTTACATTATCAAAGAATGAAAATGTCATCTTTTCTGAGATGCATCTCATGATTTTACAATTTAAAAAAAAATTTATAAAATAGAATCTATTTACATGGAAGTTTTTACTCTGACAGTCACTACAGCAATTCCTTTCTCATGAAAAATTACTGAAAACTCATAGAATATTAGAAAATACTACAGTGTTGAGATATAGTCTTGTAACCCAAATAAAAGCAGCAGTTATTGGAGATCAGTGACATCTGACAGGAGTGCCATTAGGAACTACCTCATGCAAGAGAGCAAAGTGAGTCATGTACATCAAAATTTCTTCTCAGCATCACTATTTACCTCTCACTGCAGGAGGTTTCCGTGGGATGGTTACACTGCTTACAAAACTCATGCAATTAAACAGGATGAAACTATGACATCCTTTGATTTGCTCTCTTTGCTTCTTTCTAGTAGAATCTAGCAGTAAATTCCGCTTGGTATGACCACTCTCTTCCTCCCTCGCCTGTTTTTTCCCTCTTCTTCCATCTTTCTGCCAGACTAAAGTAACCTTTAGACTAGCATAAGGCTGTCAAAACCTCCCATAGTAAATAGTGAATAAAGGAGATAATAACCACAGGATATGACAAAGAGCCTTTCCTTTCTGTGGCTTTTCTTTTGAAGAGTGAGTACAGGGCTATGTAGGAATATCAGATTCCCAAATTCTTCACATTCTAGTGGTTCAACACAAGACATTCCTTCCAGCCATATATTTTCCATAGGGAAACCACACAACATAATATGCAATAAGAAGCCTTGCAGACAGACTGCCTTGGCTTCCGGTAGGTTTTGCAAAGAAAATGCTGAACAAAACAGTTCCTAGGCCTATCCCATTCCTGCCCAGATATGGAGATCTTACTGAGCTCCACCAGCATGGAGAATAGAGCTGGAAATAGCAACAAGGCACACAATAATTTCCTACAGTGTAGTATTAGCTTAAAATAATAATTCAGTCACTTTAAATAGGTCACCTCACTACTGGAGTAATGAAGCTGTATTTGCCTTATAGAAACATAAAATATGTGTCATCAGAGTCACAGGCTGAATTAAGATCAGCCTGTACAATCTGGGGACAGAACAAGCTAAGCTGAATTCTACTGAGCTCTGATTTTGTCATCCATTCAATTGCCAAAGCTGTAGAAAAACCACAGCCACAGTGGGCAATTGATCTGTTGGAGATGCCTAACTCCTAACCTGCATCCTGGAAACAACTAGACTGAACTAGAGCAGCCATGTACAGAGAATATTCATCACTGAAACAGAAAGCATTACAGGAATATGAAGACAGGCTCTTCTCTGATGCACAGTGAGGAGAAAAGAGCACGCACTCCCAGCTAGCTTGCAGCAAAAGCAATTCTGACTGGATTTCAGGAGAAAATGTTCTCTGTGGGAGAGGTTAAGCACCAGCACAAGGTGCCCTAAGAAGATATTCCATCCTTGGAGATATCTTGTCCTCAGACAGACTAGGCCTTGTGTGACTTGATCTAGCTTAGGTATGATCTCCAGAGAACCTGCCAAAACTGATTTTTTTTTTAAAATGCAGTTAACATCTTCTACACAAATATTCTCCAACCTTGTTTAAACTCACTTTCCCACTTCATTTTATATTTTAATACCTGTCTTTACCAAAATGTTACCAACCAGGAAGCACAGCAACTAAAACTGTAGATAAACTTCCTCAGGTCCACTTTACCCTCTAGTTCCAGCCTCTCTCCTGATCAAATCCTGTTCACATGTTTTTCAGCAGATTAGGCAAAACTAAATCTTTTGCCTTGCAGACCAGCTCAACGCTGCAGAGCTCGTAGCTCAGGCCAGGAGAAGCAGGATCAGACAGATGATTTTGCCACCTCCACCCGAAACAGGCTCCACACGTCTGCTCAGCAAGTTGACTGGCATGTGCTACCAGCACATACACCCAGGATGACACCCACTGAACAAAAAGTGGGAGGTCAAAGTGCCACTTTCACCAGGGCTCACTCTACCAGCACAGCCATGCAGGGCCTGTGCTGAGTCTGCAAGTGAGTGAACACAAATACTTTGCTCAGGAGACACTGCTAGCAGTCAGAATCAAGGCAATGAAAGTTTTGTGCTCCTGTCTTCCTCGGACAAACCCAGTACTCAGTACCGCTATACTGCTGAGAAAAATGGTGCAGAGCTCTTCATCTACCCTTGTCCTCCTCCTCACCTTTAAAAGGCCACACTGTGCACTGGGAACAATTCCTAGACTCACAAACTGCTTCCAGAACTTGTCAAGGAAAGCCAGCGTTTACCAAAGTTTTGCTGGGGAGTCTCCTAAATGGCTGAATGGGCAACTTCAGCTTGAGACAACAACTTGGGCTGATTCACTACCTGAAAAAGAGTCTTGTGTATGATGTGCTTGGCAGAGACATCTGCCATTCTTCAGAGGTTTATCAAAGGGTTTTATTTCATCTCCCACCCTGGATTTCCATGCTATGGTGCCAACCTCGGCACACAGGCAAAGTTCAAGTAAGTGCCATGGCTAGTAAGCGATGAGGCAGACTATTAGAAACAGCCAAGAATTCATTCCAGCAGGCAATTGTATAGCAACCAATGCAGTGTCAAGCAAATCATGAGTCATATTATATTAATAAAATATTTTAGGCAGTTTCTCTTCACAATATGATATTATCTGTGGCAGGAGTCTTCCAGAAAATTTGTAACTGACTAGATGAAGAGGCTAAAGAGAGGAAAGAGTTTGAATGAAACATTTCAGCACGCAATTTGAGCTGAAAGGTCATACTCAGGGATGGGTATTTGCTAGGAAACTAGGAGGAAGAATGTCTCAGATGTTGAGGAATATATTTAGTGCAGGTAGCTCACTGTGCAGATTGAGGTCTGGGTGGCAGAGCCCGAGGCAAGCATCCATGAACTGCCGACCTTTTGCATAACAAATGCACTGGGACCTCTGGCACAGCCAGGTGAGGGACACTTCAGGAGCCAAGGACTCGGCAGGGAGGCCCCAGATGTCCCCGTGCAGAGTGTCAGAATATAAAAGCCACAGGATCCCTTTGTTGGGGGGTCCCTCCTCCTTCCCCTCCTCCTTGGCACCAGCTCCAACTCTTGTTGTTGTCAAATGATTCCATTATTATAATGACCCAGGGGTCTGAGCCTGCTGTGGGAAACCTGAAGTCGAGCCAGTGAGGAAACTGGTCTGACTGTGAGTGTGGGGTGTGCAGGGAGCCAAGCAGGGAATCCATCACCTCCCTGGGGCTGCCACTGCAGAGGGGCTTCAGCCCCAAGGAGGTGGTGCCAGCGTGGCAGACAAAGCAAGCGCTGCATGCTCAGACAGCAAAGTTTCCTTAACACAGTCAAGCCTGACACAAGGAGATGACACACCTCCAAGTGCAGGTATTACAAATAAAACTACGATACTCATCTGGGTTTACACTACAAGGAATTTGTTTGGGAAGACTATGAAGGTAGGAAGATGAAACCCTACCCAACACAGCTGTACTGACAAAAGACCTTACTGGAAAAACAACATTTTTTTCTGAATAACAGCTTGTTTCCCCCTGGGGGCAGGTGAGTGGGAGGTCATGGTGGCTTTGCTATATGTGTAACCTGCAAATCTTTGCCTTTATACATCTAGTGCCAATATACAACATCTAGATGTCTACATTCCAGGAAAGCACTCTTATGTAGACAAACACAGGCTAAAGTTCAACCTTTTCTTGCTAAATTCCTTAGACCTCTATGTTTTAAAAATCACCTTTGAGATAAAATTGGATAGACTGCGTGCATTTCTGAAGCTGTCATCCAGGCAAAATTATTTTGGCATGGCCAGAGCATTACCTTTTGAAGGCAGTACTTCAGAATGAGCATATTCAAATGCATGCGTAGGATATGTATTAATTACTGTATGGAACACACATAAGCAATCTGGACATGCTGCTTGTTCAGATTTTTAAGCTTCAGAGTAGAAGTTAATAAATCAAAACTATAAGAAAGCAATTGACCATGTCCTCTGACAGTTAGCGAGACTGATTCACATCTCTTGGAAAAGTTTGATAGATGCCATATATCTGCCTCCAAAAATAGTGCCAGTGCTGGCATACCCCACTGCTGGCAATGCTTGTAACTACTGCTTCAGCATTTTCCTCCTCTAGTAAGCATGCTAGCCTACCTGCATGAGCCTGCCATTTGGCCTTAAACAAATCACTCCCTGGATTCTTGGCCAGGGTACTTTGAGTGTGTTATTTAAAATGAAAAAAAATTTTTTCTCCTACTGAATTATCAAAAATGTTCCACATAGAAGATTGGGCTTAACGGGAACTCGATTTATTCTAGTCAAGTTCTTGTCTTGGCATCATGTAGAAGGCTGGGTAGCTATTGGTCTAATAGACCCCCCAGAGTGGTGACCAAGTTTATCTAGCAATTGTCTTCAATCTTCTGCCAAACATGAAAGCAGGCAAAAATGTCTTCACAGTCTTGAAACAACACCAGAGGGGGGAGTGTTGAAGGAGGACTGCAATGAGGAAGCAATTACTCAGAACTGCAAGGATTGTGCATTTCAGCCAGGCATGTGTTCTTTTATTTTTCTGGGTTTATAAGTGAAGATTATAAGGGGAGCCAAATTTTAAAGAACAAATTGTACATCTTTAGTACTTAAGTTCCATAATATGTAATTCTGCATGTCCTAAAAACACTGATCCTGGGCCAAGATAAAGTCAGTTAAGAACACTATAACAAGAAAGAAAAAAAAAAAAAAAAAACAAAAAGAAATAAAAATAGTGTCTTTTCATAGCACAAGAGATCTGTATATCATCTTAAGCACAAAAAAATGTGGGGTTTTCATACTAAATTCTGATCTCTTCCACTGTATTACTAATGGGACAAAAAAAAAAAAAAAAGGTACAGGATTTTAAGTATCCTTCATGAAGAATATGCTAGTCTCAAATGAAAATATTTATACATGTGATTATTTATTTATACATTTTCATCTGCTGCTCTGTGGCAATAGCCCTTAAGTTCCATCAGCAAGAACAGAAGTTATACGTACCCTGCATATGTAAGGGGTGTCTCAAGGCAAGGTTCAAGACCAAATGCACAATTCACACAGACAGAAAGTACAGCCAGAGGCCACTTTATGAAACACACCACAAGCCCAGGTACGTCCAAAACCTTGGTTGGTCACTGGACATCTTAATATGTACCACAGCCTACCTGTGGGCAGTCAGTGCAGCAATCCTGGTGGGGATTAGGAAGAGAAGTCAATCCTAATGTTGTGCACAGTTTTTTATGGCACCACTCACAAAGCAGGACAGAGATAAAACCTTAGGATCTAAGCTCCCTGTGACTGTAATTCCACCAAGCAAGGAAGACCAAGGTGTGGAAAGTTTCACCTTTCCTTTCCACTTTGGCTCTTTCCACCCAAAGCCCACTTGCTCAGGGCCATGAACTACATGAAAAGTGGGTCTTGCAGACCACCATAAAGATGACAGGAAGCTGCTGGGTGGTGCTCACAAGTGTGACCACAGGCAGAATACTCCAGACATGCCATATGCCACTGGCGTAAGAGATGGTGAATAATGAAGTCTTGCCTTTCTGACCACCCTAAGGGTCTTGCAAACATCCTGTCTTGTACAGACTGTGCAAGATCTGTGCACAACAGCTCTCTCTTTCTCCTATTTCATTCTATCATACGTTTTTCACAAAATGAGACACATGTTGGGGTCTGATCTTCAGCCCTCTGGCTAAGTGTTTGGTGTTACATAGCAATTACAAAATAGCAGGTGTTTTTGATCTGTGTTTATTCTTGTACATCTTTTCTCATATATGCTTAATTAGGTTCTGCATGATCATTTTTCCTGCAATTACTTGCTCAAAGACAACTGAAGCCATCTAGCTTGGCTAGTGCCTTTTCTTACTTGGTGTTGGTGATGGTCAGAATTATATTTTCATTCCCAATACCACACTAAGATCAATGACTCATGAATACTGTTTGTGCATTTGGTATGAACTTGTGAGTAGATGTCACTGCTGAAATTGACAAAAAAAACCCCAAACCAAACAGCAGAATAGTGTATGGATGACAAGTCCCTCACTAATTTCTCTGTATTTGTTGTCTTAAAGGTATAAAACGCTTGCCTTCCTTCACATGATTATGTACTTTGTTTATACTCATGGCATGTAATTCATTCTCTGATTCACTGGAAACAGCCTTCTTTCCTTGTGTAACACAGGAGGGATGTTGGTCTTAGCTCACATCAGAAAATGAGTAATGCCACTGCTGTTTGTCAGGGAGCTCCCAGTCCCTGTGGGTGAAATTCATCTTCATGGGTGGGGAGGATCTGCTCCAGACCTGCGCAACATTTTAGCCCACAGAACAAGGAGTTAGCACAAAGCTGGTATTTAACCCTTGCCATCAGAGACTGATAAGCCATGAATCTGACAATGAGTGTCAGTCCAGAGCCCTGTCCCCTAAACATGCAGCAGTCTGCTCTCAGCTTTCATGTTACAGATCCAAGCCTATGACTCAGACCCATGAAAGGATTTAGATCTCTGAAATAAATCATCAGCTGAACTTCAGTCAAAACATTCAAGCTTTGTGACCTCTGTCTAACCACACTGCTGAGTAAATCTTGGAGACACCCCAGGTCTGAGGCAGGCAGTTTAATGGGAGCTTCTTGTCCAGCTCAGCATCTGTGCAGAAGTGACTCAGAAAAGCCTCTGCTGAATTCACTACCAGGGAGGTCCATCAAGGCCCACGGATGCTCCCCATCTCAGTCCCGAGGTGCTGAGTTTAGCAGGCATCAACAAATCACACCCAACACGCACCAACAGCTTGTTCAAAACTGTGGCCAGCCAAGAGAAACTTGATAGCAATGTGTGTATCTAACAGCAGCACGCTCAGTAGGTGTCTACTGGCATATTTTAATGTCACTTGCCAAGATTAAGATACACAACTCCTAAAATCAGTAGTTTACAACACTCTTTTATGATACACTAAATATTTTTGTTGGCTTCAGAAAGGATAAGAAGTACACTAGCACCATGAGGTCTGGCCAGAAGTTTGGTCTTTCAAAATTAAGTTCTGGAAAAAAACATAGATCTGGATCTCCAAAAATGAGAAATTGGTTTTCTAATGTGTACACTGGCTACTACAACTATCCACCAATTGAATTCTTACTCCCTGTCTCTCAAATTTCCATCAGTTATTACAGCTTTTTATGAAAAAATGTTGTCTTCCCTCAGGTCCACAAATTACACATATAAATTAATGAACTAAAAAAAAGAGTTGAGGAATACTCACTGATAATCAATGACAGTAATAATTTGCAAAGAAATATTTCAAAGACACTTTCATAAAGAGGATCAGTAAATGCCAGGCTGTGTCATGTTTACATTACACTGCATTCAATACCATCATACAGGCTGTACATGAAATTATCCACATTTCATGGCAATGATGAACAGTGAGATCAGCATTTCAAATATCATATGAATCACCCCTGCAATTAATCACTAAGGAATTACTACTCTACATAACGGAGTGTACTGAATAACTAATGTTCTGTAGTGCTAATGAAAAGCAAATCTATAGCTTATCTCATTGCTAATAAAACAATTAATTCAGACACAGATCTTCCACTCATCCTAAAATCAGGACTTTAAATCAGAAACTAAAGGTCAGTTCTGTTCTCTGCCACATCAGCTACTCTGAGGAGCTGTACAATTACAATCAGGAAATGCATAATTATAACTCATAGGATAATTTAATCCAATGAATCAAAATATTTTTTGTATTCAATTAATTTGTATGCTACCAAGAAAAGCAGAAAATATGAGGTCATTTACCTGCTATTAGTCCTCCCCAAGAACTCCAGTAGCTTTATGTACCAGCCTAGGACCCCTACTTTCTCACACATTTAATATACTGTGAGACCTGTCTCTTTGTAAAACGATTTACTATCTTGGTTTCAAAATATCACAGTAACATCAAAATCACATTTTAATGGCTATATCATCTGGATTGCAAATTTATTTTAAATTAGCAGTACAATTTAAAATTGTTTTCCTCTCTAAGGAATTGGCCCAGATTGTTTCAATATTTTGCCATTCCATGAGCATCATGTATATTGCTTGCCTAGTTAATGGGTAGAGATTTTCAAATTTGACTACATATTTCGTGTATCAAGTTCAGATGCATTGAGAAGACTAAAATCTCTAAAAAACTCCTTTTAAAATTATCAAGAGTGGGGCACACAAGGTTTGAATCCACAACTCAGATTCACCAGTTACTTTTGGAAATCAAATTATCTTCTTTATATAATCATGTTCAATAGCATCAAATAAATCAAACTATATTGTTTAATATCAAATTGTGTCTCACCAGTTTTCCATGCGAGGACATGAGCAGGCTGTGCAGCACTGAGGAGAATAGGGGAGACATTGGTGGGATCTTCTCAGAGATCCTGCAGGCTCAGGAGTCTCATCCCACCCTGGCAGCAGAGGTGCAGGTGCACTCTGTGCCATTTCCAGCAGTAAGCCAAGAGTCTGTTGAATATGAAGGCTGGAAGCTGGTCACTGCCCACACAGGAGAGAGGGCTCCTGCTCCTCCTGAAGACTGGCAGTTCTCACACAACAGGCATGGGTGGAGTGGTCATGGATTCACAGAATGGTTTAGGTTTAAAGGGACCTTAAAGATCTCCCAGTTCCAACTTCTCTGCCACTGACAGCAAAACCTCCCACTAAGACCAGTTTGCTCAGGCCCCCTTCCAACCTGGACTTGAGCACCTCCAGAGATGGGGCAGCCATAACTTCCCTGGGCAGCCTGTGCCAGGGCCTCACCTCTCTCACAGCAGAGCTTCTCTAATATCTGATCTAAACCTACTCTCTTCCAGTTTGAAGTCATTGCCCCTTGTCCTGTCATTACACGTCCTCATGAATAGTCCTTCTCCATCCTTCTTGTAGGTTCTCCTCAGGTACTGGAAGGCAGAAGACTTCTCTTCTCCAGGCTGAACAATCCCCATTCTCTCAGCCTTTTCTCACAGGAGAGGTGCTCCATTCCTCTGATCACCTTGGTGGCATCCTCAGGACTTGCTTATATTTTTAAGGAAATCTGTGACTCTTTTATTATCCCATGTTCAATTATGAGTTTAAGAACTAAGAAAATGGACAGACTTTGAAAACTCCTTATCTTCCATAACTGAGGATAGATTTTCAGAACATACAGGTATATCAAGCACGAAGTTCTTGGGTGTCCAGTCAGTAGTTTCACAAGGGGAACTCCTAAACAATTAATATTAAAAAAAAAAAAAAAAAAAAAAAAAA
>VXAC01006003.1:143861-187898 GCA_013399225.1 Rhipidura dahli
AAAAAAAAAGACCCTAAACTGGTAATTGCAATGGGAATTCAATGCATTTACTATTTTATATTTTTCACTTCTTCAAACGATGAAGCACACAATACTCGGAAGCCAATAGTTTCTCTTGCTTTAGCAAGACTCACGATCCCATAATTCACTATCCTTCATGTTATAAATCAGGAATGGGGTGGAAATGAGTTTGTATTAAATTTCAAGGAGCAGGACGATATCTGAATCACTTCCCCAAATCTTTAGTGTTTAGAAGATGGATAGTGTAGAGAAGAGTGCATTTCTCATCAATTCCATTATATATTTGCTTGATGTCAATATTCCATTTATTCCACATTTATTCTACTTGAACAAGTCCGCAGATGCAGTTACACTGTAAATTATTCGTTTGATTAAAAACTGTACTTAAAAATGTTATTTTAAAACTGTTTTTCCTCTACAACTTCCCAGTGGTCTCTGGGAACTGCTATATACAGTTTTGGCAAGCACTGACCTCACAGCTGCTATGAGTTATTTATTTATGCACCATCCTACTTGGCACAATGGGTTTGATTTTGCTAAAGGCACAGTGAATGGGCACAAATCAGAATTTTCAAATTAATTCATGGCTATCAAGTATTAATGTTAGAGGCTGAGAGCCATTGCTCACCCTCCAGAAGTGTGAAAGCCATAGAGGTTGCTCAGCCTTCCTCCCTCCAATGTAACTTGGCCCTCAAGAAAGGATAATCTCTGGTATCTCAGGCTCTGGGACAACACATACCCAACTGGAAAAAAAACCTCACAGAAATTACCTGGGTGGGAATTTGGGATCATGAAACATTTTCAGGGCCAGTGCCTTAACTGATCTCTCATCTGCCATTTCCAAGCAGGCAGCTGAAATAGCTCTAAGGGTGCATCTTACAGCACGAAAACACTTCTCACTGGGAAGGTGCTGAAATTCAGTTTTCTTCAGGTCACCCAGTAGTTGCCAGATTCTCTGAGGCTTTCTGTCACTGGTGACCTTCACTTGTGTTTGAAGCTGAAATTCCAGCACAGTGAGGTCCTGGGCTGTGCTGCGAAGGATGTGGTGTCCTTCAGTGGTCAGTGACAGGAGAGCTGTGTGAAGCCCTGGCAGTGGAGCATCCCAAAGGTGCCTGCCAGGGCACATTGTGACACCAATCTGTGCCTTGCACTCATCAGCAGTTTAGGACTCAGGGTCAGCATCAAAAATATTTACCCAGTGGATGACAGCCCCTTGCAGCCCACCCTGACTGCAAATCTAGACCGCTTCTGAGGGCTCTTGGGACGAGTGCCTGGAAGGGTGGGGCAAGGCATTTCCTGCTGGAACTGGCTTTTGCTGTGAAAAGCAGTATGAAATATCCATGTATGCATGCTGTAATCAAGCTGGCATGTTGTCCAACACTGATCATCACTATAGTTACAGGGCCTGATCTATTTTGGGTCCAAAATGACAAAGAAATGTAGAATATCATCCATTTGCAGGCTGGCCAGATACTACAGTCATGAAATTATTAAAAATATGTGTGGTAAATCAAGTAACTAAGCAGAGATAGGCAGAGAGAAATGTGGATTTTGAGATGCAAAATATTATGCCTATATCAGTTTTGGTCAAGTGACACATCCTTCCGCACAGGAGCTGGCATGCTCATGTGTTTTGGTGGTACTGTGTAAGTAATACACTTCAGGAAATAAACACTAACTAACTGGAAAAAAAATCATGGCACATCACAAAAATGATGGCACTAGTACTGTCTTACTACTTTTCTATAAAAAATTAAAGCCCAGGAGCTCGAGTATCTTGGATAAATGAATAACACCTCTGTTTTGTTTTTGTTTGTTACCAATTCACACTGTTCTACAGTTAACTGGAGTTCTTAACAATTGCCTTCAGTCTGATCACATTAAATGGGAAGGTTTCTGTAAAAACTGTCTTGCTTGTGAAGTGGAAAACTATGTTTTTAATAATTTAAATATAATCTACCGATACTGCATTGTCCCACTGAATAATTCAGAAGTATATTAGGTTCATGTTATGACATTTCAAACCTAATTTTTGCATTTTCAGACACCCTTTCTAATCAAGTCTCCATATATAATCTGATTAAAATAAATTAATCCCTGAATTGATGCCTTGTTGAAAAGTAAGTGCAGATAGCTTGCAGGCTAGTTTAAAGTTAAGGCTATGTCTAAATAACCACTGCCTCAGTCAAATCTTTTGAACCAGTTCCTCATATCACACTGCTACTGAAAGCTAAACCACTTTGGGTACCAGAAAATGCGGTACCACTTTGGGCTCTTCAGTTTCACCTTGAGAGAGACTTGGCAAAGGAGTAAAAGAGAGCGTAACCAGATACTGATACCTTCTAGAGATTTTTAATAGCAGAATAATGCTCTGCTACCAACCTGCCTACCCCACACACCAGGAGCTTCCAGCACTAGGGATTTGGAAACAGCTGAAAAGACAGTTATGCATTCTCCTTCCTTGATTTGCCCCACGGTGTAAATCAGGCCAGACTCCTGGCCCACACATCACCCATTCCTGACAACAAAATCACATCAGTTTAGCCCTCGTCCTTAGGAGTATTTACACACAGCCCCATTCTGTTCTCGTTCATACAAGCACTGATGAGAGGCTTGCCAATAGCCCACCTTTTGGCTGGCAGCTGTCAGCCTCACAGGCTCAGCCACAGGCACAGCATCCAGCTGTTCCCCTGCTCTAAATTGTTCATGAACCTGATGCTCAGCACCTCACTGGCTCACTCATGAGCTGTATGCCCAGCCTTCCTTCTGGCAGACAGTTCACCTCCCGTTTTCAGTGGTTGTTCTCTGTGCTCTTGATTCTTCCCCAAGTGATTCAGCACTGGTTTGGCATCACTTCTCCATTGTTCCACCATACTTGCACTACTTTGCCTCTTCCTTCTTCCTCCTAGAGGCTTGCACCATCACTTGCTTTCTTTATTGTATCTTCTTCTTCCTCCCCTCATGCCTGTTGTAGTTCCTTGTTCTCTTTCTCACAGCACTATTCCCACCATACCTCCTGTTCTACCTCGCTATTCCAAGCAAGCTTTTCTTGCCTCCTCCTGGCCATTTGTCTTACTCAACCTTTGGCACGCATTCCTACCTTATTGCCATCTCTGCTCTTCCATGGTTTGCTGCTTGATCCTCACTTCTATATTCAAGCTCCTCTTCCTCCTTCTCCACATCTTCACACACTTCTAGAAGTCACCTACAGTGGCTGCTCCCTTTGGCACAGCCCCTGCAATCAACACAAGCCGATTTCTGTGTTGGCCTTTCCTCTTCTCCTCCACACTGCCTATTAAAATGCCTAAGAAAAAAGTAGCTGGAGAATCTGGTTTCTCTTTTCCAGTTCAGTTCACTTCAAACTATCCCTTCATGCTCCTATACATCACATATGAGTCATTTTCTCCTCAAATGTCTCTCTTCTAAGTCAAAAACCTTTTGCTGTGCTTCTCAAACAGTTATTAAAACATTTCTGCAATGAAGACTCTCCCTGTTCCCTCCAATGATTTTTTTCTTCCAGTTGGATGTGTCTGATGTGAGTAGATAAAATCTGCTTGTAAAGTCCTGAGGGATGTTCCTGACATGCGCTAGGTTTATTTGCTGTCTTGTATACTTTAGTTGCAGTACTGCTTGGGACTTTTGTGCACTTCTAAATGACAAATAAATACAAATGATAAGATTCATTTCTACTGCAATCTGAAAATACATTGCTGTTTTTTCCAATGCTGATTAGCAATTAAAAGTGAAGTTTAATTGTAGATGGTCCTCTTCTACTCTTTCTGTCATTATAAATTCCTCTTCCAGTAGTGAGCCTGAGAAATGCCAAAACCAGGATGACAGGAAGAATACAGAGAGCTGGGGAATCCTAAAGGAATAAATTAACAAATTAAAACAAAACAAAACAAAACCCCAACAAACCAACAAACAAACAAACCAAAAAAAACCCAAACACAGGAAGAAAAGTAAGCACTTGGCAGTTGGGGGCCACATCTAAGATCAAAGACTCAGGCTTATTGCATTCACTGAAAATGAATCTTGCATCTTCCTGAAGCTCAAGGCAAACCCCTGGGCCTACTACAGTGACTTAGGCCGAGGTGTTGACATGTTATCTGAATTCTGAAAATTTGTCCTCTCATTCAAAGTGAAAATGTGTGACTCAGTGAGGCTGGTAGAAGCCTCTTTTCTGGTCAAAGTACAAAAAAACTCACAAAAATCACCCTTATTGGCAATATTCTTCTATCTATCTCCTGAGGCCTTAAGACAAATTTTAAAAATACCCAAGGACTATTTCTGCTGAGTTTTTACTCTATTATAAAATTGTATCTTTTTTTTTTTTTTTTCATTATGTGTTAGCTGAACTCAGGGGAAGAGTATCATGTCTCTGGAAACACTTCATTTGGGGTGAAGGGAGCAACATACTTGAAAAAACTGTTCTAGAAAAATAATGCAATACCTGGAAATTTTGTTAAACAAGGTTTCCTAAAAGCTGTGGGTCATAGTACAGTGACAGTACATCCCCTCCTCATCTACTTTTTCCTCATTTGCAACCCACAATTGCACTGGGACTGGAGCAGGAGATGCTGTTAAGATGTACACTGCCTGTCCTTGAACCTTATTGCACATAGTAAATCTATAGCTGTGTCAGGTGACCTTGCTGAAGGATAATAATTTAAATAGTCAGAATAGCAGGGAACAAAATTTACTCTAGGGTGAAAATTAATGTGGGGGAAGGACAGAAAGATTTCCTTCCATTACTTACCACTGCAGTCAATATAAAATCATTGGTTTCTACCTTGCCATTTGTGGCTTTTCTGATGCCACCTAGATTGTCAGAGGTTATTGCTTCAACAAAGTCTCTAATCTGCACCTGCATTATTCATTTGTTCTTGTTGACTTACAGAATTTTATTTCATATACACTTATAAATGTGTGCCTGCATTACAATTGTAATATCGATTGAGAGGCATTTTAAGAACCACTCAGCATGTACTCCACTAAGTTGGCAGCAGCAATCTCTACACAAAATGCCACTTACAGCCTAATTTCGACAATCCCACTCTTAACAACACCTTTCCTAGCGGGTAGCAAACATCTGTAGATGTATTTGAGTACCTATACAACTGTAACCACAGGCTGGAATAAATCTTTCTTCTTCTTACAAAGGTAGCCAGCCGTGATTACTACTTATCACAAATTGCTACACTTAAATTTTACTCTTTTTTTATGATGTGCTGCTACAATCATTGCTGCAGACTGAGTGTGAAAACAGGAGTGTGACTGTGTTTGTGTCTGCCGCATAAGTATCAGGACAGCCCACGCCCTGCCCCAGGACAATCCCACCTGCAGCTTTCTATAATGTGCAAAGAACTTTACTAGGTCACAACAAGACAATTAATTTTTCATTTTTCTCTCTCTTCCTTGCGTCTCAGTTGTTCTTTTGGTCTGCATTTTGCATGCAGTATGTACAACACCACTTACAAAGAGAAAAGTTATTTACCATCAGGGAAGGAAATGTTTTCATGTTCCAGGCACACTGAAGTATGTGGTTAGGTGCAAGGGGGGTGTGTATGGCTCAGTGCTGCTTGAGATGGAAGCAGGTAGAATTACAGAAAGTACAGGGCAAAAAGGCTGGCGTGATCTTTTGAGAACCGTGTGTAATGTTACACTATCAGACAGGAAAATAATGTGCACAAATGGAAGAAGAATTTTAACATGGCCTGTTCCTCAGACAGTTGCCAAACACGTCGAGTAAAATCTGCCCACAGAAAGCATGAGATAATGTAGCCATAGGTTAGCCCGAATGACTGTATCACAATTAAATCATAATTATTTGAGAAGCATTACAGCAAAAGCAATATACCAGGAACTGCCTCAGTATAGCACGAGCTTGTTGCTAATACAGATCACATTCCAAATCCACTTCAGTCTGTGGCACACGGCCAAGTGGAAGAGTATCTGCTATGAGCTCATCGTCCTGGGGGAAAGGGGATGGGCTGCAGGAAGCCAACTGCACTGAACAGCCAGCCCTGACCAGGCGAGCCTCCTTCTCACTCACCCAGTGGCTCCCAGTGGCTTAAGGTCAGCTACCATCTCTAACACAGAGATGACTTTACAAAGGGGTGTTAACCAAAGGGTTTGCAATCACTTTCTGCCTCTAGCTTTCCTTCACTTGTCTCTTTTTCTTTCTGGAATTAACTCTTCTGAGGCTACTTAGTTAAAGCGCCCATCACCCTACTCTCCTGCAATGGCCATGATCATGGATTGTTTATAAACCTCAGAATTTCTAGAAGTGCTTCTAGAAATTAGGGGCACCTAATTCTTAACTTTCCAAGGTTTTCCTCTTTCCACTCTTCTCAGTGCCTTCTGAAGCCAAGAAATATACACCCATAGACATCTCAGCACATAAACTGCACTGGGAAAAATGAGATATCTATTTGTTTATCCTAGTCAGCTGCAAAGGAGTCTGTGTACAGGTTCAGTTTTCAGTGAGTTGCAACTGAGGAAGCCTTGCCATTTATACAGTTGTCTCCTCTTTTCTTTCACCTTCAACTCATCTGTCACTGACTGTGTAGGTAAACATAACTAATTTCTTCCAGTTTACAGTGAAATCCATTTCATTTCAAAGTCTGGAGGTTTTTTTATTTATGATGTGCTGCAGAATATTGCACCATTGCTTACTGCAGTATTAATAATTCTTGTCCCCAGGCAGCATATCCTGAAAGATCTCTCCCACACCACATGGTTGCTGAGGCAATTGCAGTTATTTCAATGTGCAAAGCTTGGCATCTGGGTCCAGAAGCCTAACAACCAGAGGGTTAGTTCCTGCTGAATCCCCTGGGAGTCTTGAATAAACCTTTTTAAGAGCTGAGACTATGCAATCAGTGAGCTGATATCTTGTGCTTAACCTGAAAAATACTTGTACAACATGAAATTTAGAAAAATTCTCACACTATACCTGTGAGCTTATGTTTCATGGATTTCATTAAAATTTTGGGCTTAGACAAGTAGTTACTCTGTCTGGTTTTATTAAACGAATTGTGCTTTCAGCCACTGTCTGACCCTATGTGAATGACACCCTGTTTTACCAAATGGAAAAATTCCTCCTTTGCTCTACCTGTCATTTTTGCTGTTAGGTCCGTATGTGAGACACCTGCATGTGTCATACTGCTTCTCCCACTCATGCACAGATCTGTGATAAGAGGAGCAGCTAATAACACCATGGCCTCACATTTCTTGGCTAGGGTATAAAAGTTGGTTTCATCACTAGATAACAAAACGATATACCTGTAATCCTCAAACAGCTACAGTTGTCTTTGGATCCTTGGGATTACTCATAATCTGTGTCTCACAGGACTTGAGCTAGAGAGGGGCAGCCAGCCCTGGAGCCATTCTAGTTCTTTGCCCAAGGTGGATTAGCCTTCCTGCTGACCTTAAATTATACCAAGTTTCAACAGCTGCTGTGCAGCTTTCCAAGCAGCAGGGAGCTGCTGTAATGCTGCAGTCTTTTCCCATGATGTGCCTTCCATCCAGAAGCAGTCAAGAGACAAGAGCCAGGTGAAACTACCTGTTACCAGCCACACGGCAAACCGAGTACTCAGGGACAGAACTGGTACTTGAAATTTAGTTTGTACTGGACCACATACAAAAAAATTTCTGATCTATTAAGCTATTATCATTCCCTGTGCTTTGCCACCATTACTCACATGTGACCTCACTGACCATCTAGAAAGAGTTCTGGGTCAGATGTAATTCTGCCCTGTTATTATATTTTATGCATCATTACTTTTTCTTGGGTTTTGTAATGGTGGTTGGGATTTTTTGTTTACCAACATGAATCCCCATGAGAAGCAGCAAAAAAGAAAGACAATACCAAACTGTGTTAGGGCAGATCCTGTCAACATCAGAATCCATTCCTGAGAAGTGCAACACCCGCCTGCAGTACAGCACAGAAATACTTTTCTTTCATTATAGCTGATTGTGTTTGCTCAATTAAATTAACGCACACAATAGTTCTGTCTAAATCAGAGCTTTCAGTTTTGTTTGCACAGGCAAAAGGAAACCTCAACCCTTTCAACACATTCAAGAACCAACCATTCAAGCAGAATGTCCCAAAAGCAAACATTCTTGAAAGGGAGAGCAGAATTGAAAACCTGTTAAAACCTTCAAGTTTCAATGCAATGTTTTGTGGTTCCATTGTTTCAGCAGAAATTGCTCCAATATGCAGTCTAGACAGTAGCCTTGACAGACTTATCTTTTATTCATGGAAGACATGGAGAGAGCAGGAAAGAGAAATGATCTGGCTGTGGCAGATTTCACTGTACACCTACTCACTCCTTACTGCTGTTTTGCTGACATCAGTGTGTTTTGTCCTTTTGCGTCTATTATCCATCACCATATGTCCTCTGTTCACAAACATGATCCTGAGGGAATCAAATAGCAAAACACTCTAAATATCAGATATTCTGATTTACAAATGATCTGTCCCTTGCACCATACACACACTCACTATGTGCACGGCCCCACCACTGGATAGAAACAGGTTTTCACTCAAGCTTTAGACCTCTTTTCCACAGACCATGGGGACGTGGGACTTTATGTCAGTCTAACTTTGTTTAATTTGAGCATTAGGATTGTCAGTCCTGCACATTGCTGATGCAGACAGCACCCAGCAAGCACAATTCAGAGGCTGAAATTCTTCCACAGCCCTCTCCTTCTTGCTAGGGTGAGAGGGGAGAATCTTTTACACCCTCAGGAAAAAAAGGCCAAGCCATGCCCCGAAATCCTTCTGTCATCTCCTTCACTCCCCCACTGGCCAAGGACTAACTCCTCTGCAGAGGAAAGCTGAGGAACAGCAAGAGCAGGGCTCTGAGCTGAGCAGAGGGAACACACCGTGGAGATGCACCAGCAGCCTGCAGTCGTCCAAGTGTCACATCCTCTGGTCTACTTCAAGCCACCCTAGCACAGGGCAGGAGAAAATAGAGGAAAAGCATAGAGATGCGTTCTTCTGTGACTGTGGGCACAATTTGTACCTTAACAGGGTAGGAAGCTTGGAGCTGTTTCAAGTTTCCCCTGCTTTAACTGGATGCATCATGCACCCAGAATCTTCTCATTGGTCTGGTTCCGAGGCTTAAAAAATCCCAGCTCTGCTGGGTAGCCATGACTTCTAGCAGAGAAGTGATATTTTTGAAACAGAAGGCAAGGAGATTCCAAGGGAAAAACAGGATGCCTGATTGTGCACCTCAGGGAGAGACTGAGTAATGCCCGGTGGCAGTAAACCTCCGCTCACTGCTGAGAGAGACAACTGTGGACAAGGGTGGAAGGTAGGGAAATGACTGGAAACACCAAAGACAGTGGAATATAAATAATTTTGTATTCTTCCACTGTAAGCCACACTAGAAATTGTTTTCCAGTTGCTACATTCGCAGGCATTAGACAAGCAGGAAATTCAACCTTCTCTCCCTTTTAACATCTTACACTTTTGGCAGCTCGCAGCAGTTCATTTGGCAGGCGCGTGCACCAAATGTGCCTTTCAGTCTTGTAACAGATGGAGTACATTACACACAGGACTGCATGCCTCACGTACAATATCTAACACTTAAACTAGGAAAGGACATCCAACAGATCCCACTGACCACAAAATTACTTCCATATCGCTGAAGGGAAGAATTTTATAAATGAGTTAGAAGCAACTCTGCATGGAAAGAGTCTCTCTGCATGGTAAACAAATGTGTTATGCCTGACTCCAAAGTCTTTGTTTTCACAGATGCAAACAATTTATTCTTATCTTCACATTTTACTTTGGATATGTCCCACCTGAAATCTAAACCTAAATAATTAAATATCCTCTGGTCTGTTTACATTTGTGGTACAATTCTTTCAGAAAGAATGAGTACCAGATCATCTTCCTAGCTGTTTGGTTTTAGTGGCTTCTTTGTGATATGGTGACAAATCCCAGAATAAATATTGGCCACACAGAATTGTCAGGGACCATAGGCTTTTGATTAATTTATAGATTAAAATGTTTTACTCAATTCATAGATCAAGTTTAAAGGTACTTTAATTTCAAGTACAATTTACAGAAGATTTTCAGAAATTCTCCTAGTAGATTTTTGTTTCCTAAGTGCCCACAGCAGATATGTTGATGGAGCTAAAGAAGGGACCTTTTAAAACATGGCAGCTACCAGGTGCATGGAAAGAACAGCCAGAGGGCAGAATAGAAAAAAATAACAGAAGGACAAAATATTAAAATATAAACACTGAAGGGTTTATTATTTATATATTCAAAAACCGAAGGAGGGATTCACACAGTTGTGAATTACACAGCAAGTCAGAAACTATCAGTGAATGTTTAATATATATTAAATACATGTGCTAAATTATACAGAATACTATATAACACATATTAAACACTCATGGGTCCTTTCTAACTTGCAGTGTGATTTGAGGTGAGACAGTCATTCCCTTCTTTGATTTCAGAATCTGTCGGATGGGGATAAAAAACATTTCTTGATATCAGTGGTCTAGCCTGAGGACGTCCTGGTATTTGAACAGCAGCCATTCATGTGTATAGTGTTACAGTTTTTATCACTGAATTATAGATAGTTCTGTCAGTACTTCAGTAACTCAAACACCAACATAAACCATGCACAGAAAATCCTATCCTTTTCACTGCAGAGCTGTACTTAAGAAATAGACTGTGGGCCCATTTTCTCCTCTATAATCAACTTTCTCTCATCTAGGGCAAGGTCAATGGTAGAGACAAAGAAATTAAGTGTACCATGGATGTTGCAGTGTTAACTGCTGCTCAACATGACTTACCAGAAATCATGTGAGACTTCATCCTCTCCCCTTGTAAATGTGCACAAGAGTTTACTTTTTGCTATTTTTTTATACATGTATATATAACTAGCTGTTTGTTGATATACATCCTGACATGAAGTAAGTCTGGTATAAAGCAAAACATAATACTTCATTTATGGACATAGCAATGCACTGTTTGGTCTGTCTGAAACCAATATGCAGGACAAGTGCGTATCCAATTAGACAGTAACTACACATATATGAACACAATTGCAGTACAGAAAGGTTCGACAAAATAATTGACTGTATTTGTTCTCATTTTATGGAAGATAACAACATTAGGTCTTCTAGAAAACCTCCAGAGCCAAGTACTTTTCTTCAAAAAATTAATTTCCTGCTGTCACAGAAACAGTTTTAAACTGAGCAAAGCAGAGGAACAAAGTTAATGTTGACTGAATTCTTAAATTCCAAAAACATATCCAGACCATGGAGAAAAGATAACAGACAGGGGTAAAGAAAAAATCTTATTTCATGGAAAGAGAGTAAGAATTTACGAAGAGGAATACTCCTGTATTCAGCCAAGCCTTATCTCTTTGTTCCAAGTAGAGACGGATTTTATTGTGGCAGAGACAAGAGCCAATAAAGCAAGTTCACAAATTTCTGTACAACACAAAACAATGCTGTTTACAACAGCAGTATATAGACAAATTACTTCAGTATAAATGTATAACAAACAATTTCAGGCATAAAAATTCAATCTTGCTGGAGAATTCAGTTGCACCTATAAAACAAGTTAAAACAAAGAAGACAAATAAGAGGAATAAAAAGCACACCAGACTGGCTGTGACCAGTCCAAGCCTTCTCCTCTCACACAGGCACATGTGAACCTTCTTGGTTCTGCTGTGCTACTGGATATAGACAAAGGAAGTCTTGTACAGACCTAGACTGCTCTCCAGGACAGGGCTCTTGACTGCAGAGTGGCATTGGTAAAGTGCTGAGGACTGGGGCCTCATGGGGCTTTTAAAAGGTTAATAATGATTGTATGGACAAAGGCACTGATGACAACGCACTCTGCAGAGACAGAGCTGTGCTGCCAGCAAAAATGCTGCACTAGATAAATTATCAAGCCTACATTGCCTGAGTTCTTTGCTTCAACAGGGGTATTTACATTCATACATAACACTTATCTGACCTTTGTTCACTATTTATGTGCAAGACATCAGTCAGTTTAATCAATGCCCCAGTGTGTTCTGAGGTGAACTAAGCATACTGATTTCCTTAGATCTAACTCCAGAAATAAAAGGATAAATATGTGCAAAATATATAGAGAGGGGTGTAGGGCTTGTTTGCACAGTTCAGGACTTGCTCTGCCTAAAACCATGACTTGGCAGGCTGTAAGGCAGGTCATCTCCAGAACCCATGGGACACTGTGTTGTGCATGTGCTGTGCTGAACACTCTGACTCATGGATATTGTCATTGTTAGATGACAAATGTCACAGTTTAAAAAGTGATGACTCTCTGCTGTCACTGAGCAATAGTGGCAAAAGAGGCAGCATGTCCCCCTTCAGCAGCAGCAGTTCACACCCAGAACTTTGATTTGATCTGGTAAGAATTTGGGGTGCTAACAGCTGTAGTACAGGACAACCTCTTACAAGATTTCTGATGGAAACTACTGCATCTAGATCAGCTAAAACAAAAAGGGAGCCTGAGTAAGAGCTCAGATAGCCATATTCCTACTGTTGGACCTGTCTCAGAATACTGCAGTGGCTGGTTTGCAGGCAAATACCTAAATACCCCCTTAAATTATCTCAAAGAAATGTACACATAATAAAGGACACCTTTCCAACATCTATGCTCCTGACCTTTGTTTCTAGCACACTGACCACAAACCTACAGTGTGGATTTGCTGTGATTATTACTGGGATGTAGACTGAAATAATTCTTGAAACAAAAGTTATTAATGACTCTTGAAACAAGAAGGATCTTTTGAAAACCCACCATACCAAAACCAAATCAAAACAACAACAGCAAAATCAAACACAACATTAACAAAACAGCATTGGTTCTAGTAAATTTTTACTCATACTCATCAAAGCTGTGTAAAAATAGTAATTAGATAGCTATACAGCAGGCATGAATATAGTATAAATATTTTGGTTTATGTATTCTGAGAGTCTCAACCATCACTCAGAAGATTATTAAGACAATAAAAATATCTCAGCATTTTGGTTTGTATTAATCCTGAAGACCTCTGCTAAAACTTTGTACAAGGGTGAAGCATCTACAAGTTTGAATTAGATCACATCAAATGACACCTGCTTTCTTTACAATCTGTATTTCATTCTTTTTTGCTCTCCCTTCCATTTGATTTAAAGCACATTTTTAATACAGCCTCCATCAGTGCCACATTCTCAAAGAACATTTCCCATGATATAGAAGATTTCCACATGGCTGCAGGTAATGAAAAAATCATTTATTTCAAGTTTTGGTGAAATTCACAAAAACCCGTACAGCGGCTATGCAGGTTTGTAAAAACAAATCATTTGAATTCTCCAGGCCCTAGACAGGTTATGTCTTGGAAGGGTTCCATTTCATCTTTCCAGATATTTGATAGAATTTGTATGAATTTCTGACAGCTAAACTTGGTGTTGTTGAGAACTACTATTCCATCACAACCCTGCTTCATCCTCCTCTATGTACTCAGCCACCTCATCTGGGATAGGCAGGGATTTTAAGACCAAGAGCAGCTGCTTCAACGGGTGATCACAGCAGCTCACAAACCAGAATATGAGTTGAATGTGGATCATATTTTGTATTGCTGAGGCAATGGGCTGGGATCAGCAGTCACTAAAGTGGCTTCACTGGTCATCATCCAGATGTTTTCCATAAAGGTGTTAATCCCCAGGAGGGGAAACCTGGGAAAAAGGGGATGACAGTATGACTTCGACACTGGGACTCACACTTGCTGCTCCAGCCCCCCCTATAAAAATTCACCTATTCAGTTGAATTCCACTCCCACTTAGCAATAATACCTTCTCACATTTTAATGCTTTTTTATCTTGTTAAAAATACATTAGCTAGTTTCCCAGTTGGTTAAGAGAATCATATTGCTGCAACAGGCAAGGCAGCTCCTTCCCACCCAAGTCTGTTCATGGTGCTGATACACAGATTTTGAGTTTAGACCTCTCTGATGTTATCCACACCTTACTCACATTATTGTACTGCAGTGTGACCTTAATGAGGTTTCCTCTTCCAGACTCGAAAAGGTGACAGTGGATTTGATTTTCAATCATACCACTTCCTGAGAGTGGTTACTGACACTCTGACCTTAGTAAAGTTACCTGTTGGATTCTAGATGACTTAACAGCATAAGCTCGGATCTGAATAGTGTGAGAGCTGCCCACTTGGAAAAATGACTCTTTCCTCATGAGATAGTGTTAATGCATCTGCCAAAGGTGCTGGTCCACCTGGAACTCTGAAAAATAAAAGAAAGGGACTGATGGCAGGCATTTTCTTCTATGGCCTAAGCTCCAGGACATCTTCATCATTCAATAAAACCTGCCTGAGATTTTTTTAGACCAATGCAATGGGTATTATTAGACATTGAATTAAATCTTAGTGAACCTGGTTCAGACATCTCCCCTCACCGAAGAGGCAAAGGAATTCTGTTGCTACAGGTAAAAGAGATTTTGTATGTTTTTATTAGAAGTTTGAATGGATGCTGGGCACTTAAGTTAGAAAAAGAGTGAGATGCTGATAGAGAAAGACAAAAAAAATCAGATTTGCTTGGGCATAGAAAGAGGTACAAAACTAGGGCTGGTCCTGAACAATAAGACTTTGAGGAGGATATTATTTGTATGAGGAGGATATTTGATTACTCCTCTGCTCAAAAAGAATCCAAATTTTCTGTGTTATTGCAAACAAACAAACCAGAACAATCTAACTCAGCTCATTGCTTGGTCTCTTTTCCTCACTGGAATATCCTTAAAAGCCCCAAATGTTTTCTAGTCACTTGGACCGAAAGGAAGGCAATTATCTGTGCTAGGTCTTTCAGGAAGAAAGAGAATTTGTGTGGGTAGATCTATTCCCTGCTGTTCTACATTTGTTCATGTTTCTGATGGGTGTATTATGGTTTAATTAAGCTTTACATAATTTGTTATTTAAATAATTGCTAAATTATTTAATTCTCAAGTAATTGTAGGGTCTAGATCTGGAAACTGATAGAAAAAAGAAACAGCATAGTTGCCCATGGAACAATTTTAGTCAGGTGTTTTACTTTTCTCTCATTCTCTTTCTCTCTTTTTCCCTACCTCTCAGGAGATGAGTGGCATTCTATAACTTAACCTCACTCATACCTTTTCTTGAATTATCTGACTTCTCCATCTCTCTTACTATAACCAACACCTAATCATTACTTGGAAACAGCTGGAAGCTTTCTACAAAAGAAAGGCAGGGAGGAAATGAACAAGACAGCATGTTTTATAGTCCATCCAAAAGACCAAAAGCTTTCTCTCTTCAACATACCACCACATGAGATTGTGTTGTAGATAAATTCAAAGTCCAAATTCAAAGAAAAAATAAATCAAACATAATTAAAAGAACTTTACAGAAAAAGCTTGAAAGTTATTTTAGCTTTCTGCATTGCCCACTATTGACTCCTACATGACATGTTTGAAACTAAACATCTTTGTTTAAAAATAAATACAATTGTCATTATCAAAATGATCCTTTGATTCTTCTCCATCAATCTTACCTCCACACATGGTGGGTTGGCCACCTGTTTAGTGTCTGCAAAAGAGCCTCCTCCTTTCTTACAGGAGGGGAGAGCCAAGGATATAATTACTATAGATGGTGCATGGAACACAATTGTCTTACACTTTCCAGCTTCTATTTTGCATGATAAACTTTCTTCTCTGTATCTTACTTTTCTGGGTAATTTCATGGTTTCTGCACTTGAAGGGGGAAATGAAACTAGAATTCCATCACAGGTGTTGTTGACTGATAGAGAATTAAGTCTATTTTTAGAGCTAGCTAACTAATAAGTTTAATTGTTTATCACTAATGTTCCCAGACTCAGATGTTGTGATAATTGCAGTGGATGACCTGAAACGCAATAAACAGATGAAAACACATAAAATGTTACACTGATATACTTAAAGTTTTACTTCAATATATTCTATCTAGTTATAGAAAAAAGAAGAAAAAAAACTTAGCTTTTCTTCAAAGACCTCCATTATTGATGGAATTAGGTTTTATCCAAATTAGGTTTTATCCACTCAAATCACTTTATCCTGACCACTAACAAATACAAGAAAAAGCCTTTAAAAATACAAAATCCATAGAAAGTGAATAGCACTTGGGAGTTTTTTGATATATCCACCTCCTTATCTTGTTCACATTTATCTTTTATTTAAGTGGAATCACTTAATTTATCCCTGCATGTTGTCTGGTCCAAGCTCTTACCCAAAGCAGGTCTCCAAGCAGCCTCTAAGTTGGATTAGGTTGCTCAGTGCCTGGCCAACAATGAGAAATCCCCAGGGATCAACATTAAACATCATCATGGGGCACCTGTACCAGTGTTTAATCACTCCCACAATTAACTGTTTTTTGCCTTATATCTACTTAGAATCTCTTCTGCTGCAAGTTGGGACTGTTGTCTTTTGTCCTTCAAGCTCACACCCCTGGGAGCAGTGGGATTTCATCTTGTAAATAGCCCTCATTTTGCAGCTTTAGAATTAAGTCTTTTGAAAATTGAGCCAAACAAAGCCCTCGCCCTCAGTAAGAACATGTTATGTGCTCAAAGCACCTAGTGCTGACCTCACCTGCTCACTCACCTGAGTGAAAGGCAAGAACTTTCCAGTACAGGGGTCCCAAAATGGGATACAGTACTTCAGGTGTGGCCTCACAAGTGCATTAAGTGAATAATCACTGGAAGATGAATTCTGCCTAATGAAGCCCATCTTTCATACACAGTGTCCATTTTACTCACTGTGCTGCTAGTACTTAATATTTGTCTCTACAGGCACATGGGTTCCAAACAGACCAAAACCTTGGTTTTGTGTACAGCCAAGCTGAAATAAAATCTATGTTATAACTCCTTTAAAAGATTATTAAACAAATGTTAAATAAAATACCTTTACAGAGGTTGTCTGATGAATAAGTGTAGATGTCCAAATCTAATACCACAAACACTTAAGCTGTGAAACATGGAAGTGTTATTTCAAAAGGGCCTTCTAATCTCACAGCATGCATAAAGCAATGGTTAGTTCCAAAATAGCCTCAAGTTAGAAACTAGATCAAGCATTGGACTTCACACTAGTTTAATGATGATGTTTTGCTGTTAGTCTGAAATGCTATTTTTCTCTGAACAAACACTAGTAAATTGGACACTGATTTTTGCTAGCAGTTTGAAAGGTGTAGTACACCATAGAACATTTATTTTGGTCTGTTCAGGTAACTGTACATATGGATCACTATGGTAAATTCTTTCTTTTATAAGAAGAACTGGTGTCCTATTGAGTACTCCTATCTACAGAAAATGAAGTATTTATTTCAAGACATTTCATAAAGTTGTTTTCTTCTTGCACAAATAAGTTCTACCTAAGAACTAGTTCTAACTAATAAGTTCTAACTAAGAAGCACTGGAGAACTGATTCTTCCTTTCTTCCTTACAAGTGCACTGGATTCTTCTTACTAAAAAGAGTTTTTATATAGCATATTTAAACAGGTTGCTAGTCTTCTAAACAAGTAAAGCAAAGCTTCTGAAGAAGGTAATTTTCTTTAACTTGCTTTACACTACCTTTTCTTAAGCATAAACTATTTTTCTTCTAAGCAAGGTCTCTTAAACATTAGGCTCTGAAAAAGGGAAATGATTTATTTTATTTGTGCTATGAGAGTTTTCAGGATCTGAAACGCTGTCTGAATGAGATCTTTTTCAGACAATGTTTTTTCAAAGTCTGTCTAAGCACAAATAGTGATTTTGACAAAGCTTACAAGAAGGTGGGGATTGAACAAGTAGTTTCACCAATCACCTGCAAGAAGATTAGAGAGAATCAATAACCAATTACCTGTATGATTCTGAAGTCAAGCCAGATCTTGCTGTGCCACAGCACAGCCACAAAATCAAGGATATACAAGATTTTTACATAAGAAGGCAAGTTCTATTCATGTTTACATCAACTGAAACTACACGATTATTTGTCTCAATCTTGGAGCAGGAAAAAAGTGAACATACAGTCTAAGCTTTATGTATGCAGATAAAGCCTGTATCACTGAAAGGCATACCAGGGAGAGAAAAGTCCCTGCTATTAACTTTTGCTTACCAATCAGCATCTCCATTTCCATCCCTTGAAGTTCAATTCTTCAAGCACAATGCTGTTAGCCCTGCAACCACATGTCAAGAAATGCTGGTCAGTGTCATACTGTCAAAAATGTTAGAGACATACTTCATCAAGAAAAAAACCTGACCAAAACACCAACAAAATCACAAGGCTTTTACTGGTGTACATTAGTAAATTTGTATATAAAGTTGCAGCTCTATTAGGAAAATCTTTTTACTCAGCTAAACTCAATAACATTATATTGGCAAAATCTTTCTATTGGACCTGAGTCCTACTTCCAGAATACCTTATACAGGAGTGGGAGCTACTAAAACCAACCCATCTCCCAGGAGTTTGAAACTGCTGAAAAGGCAGTCAGGCTACTGGTGGCCATGGCCACCCAGCTACTTGTCAGCCACACTTCTTCAGAGCAGCATTAATTTACACCACACTTACCACCAGTGACTTGGTACATTTGATGTCAACGCCAAGGAACAGCACTAGTGGAAAAACATTTCAAAAATTCATGTAAATTAGAAGAGCAGATACAGAGGAAGATAAAGCAGTATGAATCGGGGGTTAAATGAGCACAAAGTCACATAAAAAGTCAGAACACAGAGGCAACTGTAAAGACCTGTGGAGCAGAAACAGGAATTGCCCATGTAACTTGCCCATGAGAACAGTTCAGTCTGAAGAAATTAATTTGGAGAAGCTCTGCAGCCTAGATTAAAACTGTAAATTCACTGAGAAATGTAGTTTCCATGAGTGTCATTCCAGTATATTTAACACTTACTAACAGTTAGGAAAAAAAAAAAAGTTAAAATTTTTAAATATAACATTAACCAAATGACTGTGGTCATCATGAAAACAGACTACAAAACCAAGCAGCCTGAATTACACATATTTCATCATTTTACAAAAAATACCTGGCTGTATTTCAGATTCAGCCTTTATAAATACAGCCACCTGTACACCTACTTGTTCATAGAACAATTTTTACACCTACCTGAAAAAAAGGTATGAACAAAATATAGTGTAAAAATTGGTTACAATTTTTAAATAGAATAGGGAAAAAACAAATCCTAACTTAATGACCATTCCCCAATGTACAATATTCTACATGACAAAATTTCTCATGACAGAAATGTATTTCATGGTATAGATCCTGTTTGAATCACTAAGGGCATATATTGTCAGATAAACTGCTTCCCAATTAATCAATCAGCCTGGGAAAAAGTTCTCTGAGAAAGCTTACTACAGCATGCCCAACTGACAAATTCAATCTCTTTTTTCTTTTTATACTCAACAACTATTATAATAAATGGGTGCACAGACAGGAAAGTCTCCCCAAAGATGGTCTGTTAAGTGAATATCCAAAAATTAGAAGCATTCAGATCAAAAATATGAACTTAAGAAAAAAGCATATTTTGAAAGGCAAACATACCTGAAAGTAACACACCTTATCATGTGACTACTTTTTTCAACCAAAACTAATAAAGCTTTTCAATGTCATATATTATATATGTGCAAAGAAGCACTCAGAAATTACATTAATAGACATTGCTTAGCAACTTATTTCGAATAACAGAAAAACACAAGAAAACCGTAAGTAATTCACACTTAATTAACAGCAAGAGAACATATTCATTGAATAAAGGATTTGAATAAAATTATTGTCTTGCATCTCACAGTTCAAGTTTCCATGACAACTTTTCTTTACGCATGAATAGCAGGTTTGAAGTAGTACCAAAGTATGATTCAGATGTACTCTACATTTTATTTGAGCTTATCAAGCAAGTTCCCTAGTAAAGAGAAGAGAAAATACATGCTTATTATGTTCATTTTACAAAATACCTGAGTGTGCACTACAAAAGACTCCACAACGGTGGTGTGACGGTAATTATTTCAATTTAAACTCCTGACTGCTAGCAATAGTGGCACATACTGAAAGCCTATGCTTACAAAACATTACATGACTGTAAATGAAGCTAGTCAAATTTATTTCAAATATGAACAAGTTTTGCTTGCAACTGAAGTGTCTCCACATTAAGTAGGTTTAATCATGAAAACCATGGAGGAACTTAAATTCCTGTTAACTTCAAAATATCACTATCTGAATGACCAGCAGCAGAAAGAGCAAGTTTCTCAGATGAGTGAAGTGTTAAATGGAAAGGAAAAAATTTATGGTGAAGTACCTTCCAGTGACTGTGATGTCATCACATGGAAACTAGTTTTAATAAAATTATGGTTTGGGGATACCTTTGTATTCAGAAATACCCCAACTTTTGAGGATGACAAGATTAAAAGAAATGAAGCAAGGAGCATTACCACATAAATAAATGAGCTGGATTTCTCTTTCAGGATAAAAATTATTCTTACACAAGCTCCATTTTCTAGGTTCATCAATTTGAAAACCTCCATAGAATTAATAGAGCAGGTTTAAAAGACAGCATTTGCAATTATCACAAAAGAAGTATTCAGCTTTTCCCAAAGGACACATATCTTTTTCTACTGCTTCAAGGAGCTCTGGAGACAAGTGCAGAGACATGAGGTTGCTCAGCACAGCTTATTAAGACTCAGGCTCAGAGTCATGATAATGAAGTGATATGATCTGCAGGCCAAAGCTGCCCCAGTTCCAGGCAACTTTAAGTGTAGTCAGAGGAAATGTATTCACCTTTTGTGTGTCTGTCCATAAAAATGGCACTCACAACCAGTATTTCAGTTTCAGGTGTTCATTCTGCTTGTCGCCAATTTTTCAAGCTCAGCATGAGTTTTAGAGCTGCCCACATTTAAGCGTCAGCTACATCAAAGCCCAGGAACAGAGCCCTTCATCTGAGTTTACTGAGTTCACCTTTGAAAAGACTGGCCATGGTCACTGGTTTTCAATTTGAGGTTTCATGCATTATTTCTAACTACAAAAACCAGGCCTAGTCTCCACAGGCTACGGCTAAGAATTAAAGGCACATCTACCAGAGTGCTTTTTAGAGGATCTGCAAGGTGAAGAACATTAGCAGCTCTTGCCAGAAAAGTACTCTGTTCACTGCCCTGGAGCATCACTCCACATCTCCCACTGATTGTACTGAGACTTCTCATCCCACCAAGTTACTGATAACACAGCTCATGTGCTAATATTTCTGCCCTCTATTTGTCAGTAACATTTTCCTCTCTGACAAAGGTCTTGTGCACAGCACTGCTCCTTTGCTTTCTGTACCTGCATAAGCAATCTGTTTTCTGTCACCTTTAGCTAATAATATTTACTCACAAAAAAATGTCACCAGGAGCTACTTCAATCTGTTGCAGAGAAATGCTGATTTCAAGTGTTTCAGTGTTTGCCTGAGGAATTCATTTGACCATTGCCTGTCACTTACTTGTGAAAGAATGCATCTTCCAGTACACTTAACTAGCTTCTGTTGTTATCTTTTGTCCTTCTCCCAGAGATGTTAAGCTGCTAGAATCTAAGATAAAAATGTTTGTCACATTACATTTGTACCGTAGAAGGACTTTGCTTGACAGTCTATACACAGGATTCCTGAAGTGATGTTTAGAATGGCTGATTCACTCACATGAGTCAAAGTCACAAGAGTTAGATGAAACCCCAATTCAGAACTGTGTTGATGGATCTCAACAAAAGAAAACAGTAAGAAGAAAACATGAAGGGCAGTTGAGTCCTGAACAGACAATGTTGGTATTTCAAAGGCAAGCCCAGTTGCCAGGTGTTCTTCTATCACACACACAGTTGTATCAATGGTCATTTCTGGGGAAAGAAAGAAAAAGGTATTAGGAATACTACTAAATATTACTAAAAAACACCATCTGAGGTCTTATGTAATTCCTCATGTCATCTTACTTCTATATACTACATGCACCATATGTATAAAAATAGGAATTGTGAACACAAAAATGTAACAGTGCTGTATAGCATCTGCAATTCTTTTCTCTTACAGCATATTTTTCTTGTGTGTCATGTATTCAAATCACTGTACTAGAGAAATTGTAAAGCCATCAATAAATTATATAAGCTACCTTTTCTAAAACAGTTATGGATTTGATATTTTAGTCTTTTAAAATATTACAGTTGTCAAATATAGTAAACATTGCGGTTTTAAGACAAATCTTTGCTTTAAAAATCCAGAGCCAGAACAAATACTGGATTAAATTACATTAATAACGGCTCATGAATATAGGCTATTTTTGAGAAAAAAGGCTCCTACATAACTAATTTTTAGAAAAGTGAAGGAAACATTTTCTTGTCATGCTCTCTTTTTCCTGTAATCATTTGTTGTGTTTAGAGGTTTCAAAATCTGGAATAAATCTCATAGGTGATAAATTAATAGGAACTGCACATTATCATGATCACAGTCACCAGATGAATTGTAGGGGGTCAGACAGATTACTAATCCTGCATTCACATAAATATGAATGTAGGAGACATGGAATGGAGCATGGGCCATTTTCTCTATTAAGGTTTTACCTGAAAAACACCTCAGTATTGCAGCACCATACAAGCACGAGAGGTCCAAACAAGAATGATATATTCTCTTTTCCAAAAGGTAATGGTCCATTTGTATTTTATGGAATTACACATCTTTATTTTAAAAATTTCCTAGGATGTGCTTACCAATATTACAAATCCAGGGAATTACAAGTATACTTGTAATATTCATTACCTGTATGTGCCACCTTTTACCACAGACCTAAGCCTACTTCTGCAAGTGACCTTTTCTATCAAGACCTTAATGAGATAAACATATGGTGACTATGTTCCTTTAAACAAAGGCTTGATTTTGGTGTCCTATTTATACAGCAAAGCACACAAACAACTAAACTTCAGTGAGCAGTCCCACTAGCTCCATTTTTTGAAAATAATTCCATGAACTATAGTGAACTGTAGCAAAAAAGTCAGCAAGCCTTGGCATCATTACTGTTTGGAAATCCTGTCTAAATAGAGGCTGTCTTCAGTATGAAAGTGAAGAGGTCTGGCTCTGCGCATTTTTAATTTTATTTTCTTCCACTCTGAATACAGTAAATCCTACATTAAAACAAAACAAAATAAAATCATTTCACAAGCTACTTTAAAAAAATATTCAAAGCTGTAGGTGTCTGCATAGAGATAAAAACAAAAAGGAGGAAGAATCTCAGTTTTAAGGATTCCACCACTTATGGGAAAAACTCCATTACTCCTCCACACTATGAACCTGCTCAAATACATGTATATATTAGTATCATGCCCTCCATATAATCTTCATCATTTCTACCATCTGTTAGCCTATATGACCAAAAAGATACTTCTCAAGTAAAATTAATTTCATAGATTTGTGTCTTTTTCTTCTTCTTAGATCACAGCTCCGTTTGTGAAGTTGTGCAGTGCTTCACTTAAATCAAAACACACCATGATGGAATGACATTGCATAAAAAGGCACATGCAAGGACACCATTTTGTGATGCAAAAATAGAGTTTGGTTTATGATACAGCATAGCAAGTGTTTCTGAAATTCTCCCAGATCATTTCAGAGCAAGCAAAAACGTGTGTCCAAGTTTTCAGTAAAATTGAACCAGTACATGTCAGTCCTTCTCATATACTCATTCTCATCTTATTATGGTATATATGAGCTTCTGTTTAGTATTACAAATCAAGATGATTTTCCATTCTGGTGTAGTATGTTACTGCCAAGAATGAGTCACCTTAATCACATGGAATTTTAAGTGGCTAGTTCTTGCTTTTTGAGCTGAATTAATTAAGTTTTCTGCAATCCTAACCTGCTGTGACCCCTATTTAACATAACAGTTTATCTTTCAGATAATTACAATAAACACATACCCAGTTTCTGAGATGTCTTAACATTTGTGCAAATCTGCAGCTTTGCATCTGAGTTCAGTGGAGTTATTCCACAGGGAGAGGGACATAAGTTTAAAAATGGTCCTCGACTAGAAACAGTGCTTTCTCTGACTTCTTTTTAACCTAGGCTAAAATGCAGCTATCCCTCTAAAATTCCTTGAGTTATGGTTTCAATGTTAGCTCAGATGCATTGCTCTACAAAAACAAACCAAGCCAAACTACCAAAAACAACAACACTCAGAGAAAGAGAGGAAAGATGCTCAAAAACTAATAAAATGATGTCTTGGCCCTATCTGTTTTCAAGTGTGTTTTTCTGGAGATGGTCAGAAAACAGCTTTTTTGCCTGCATTACACAATCACTCCAGCAGTCACAAAGCTCATATTTCTTCTTTAGAAGCTACTTTGTTCTTTACTTTAAAATCCATACTTAACTATTTAATTTTTCTTTCACTAACAAACTTGTCTTATATCTAAGTGCTTTTCATTCCCAAGCAAACTGGAATCTGCTTTTGCTTTCCATTTTTAAACAGGTATATAACAGCAATATATAGGATGCAAAAGTATTTGGACCACATTTTCAGTTTACCTTTAAAATCCAGAATTAATTGTATCTCTCTACTTTCAAATCACTTACTTTCTTAGGCCCAGATCTTGTATTTATATGCATTTAACCTTAAGCATGTAATTAATGGCACTGTTGCCCTGCAGGAATGCAGGTAATCTGATAACACTGTTTTCACTAGCTTTTCACTACAGATCAGGTTTTCAGAAAACAAGTTCTCAAAGTAAGAAATGAAAATTTTAAGGATTTTATTCAGGGTTCCATTCTTTTCTGAGTCTATCAAGTGATCTTCTGAGCACTACTGGAAACAAAGAGGTATATACTGGGATATATGAAAAAAGTATAGACTTAACAAGTGATTGCAATTTGGACCCTGCATGTTACTTGGTTTATCTGAAAAGAATGAAAAAGATTAGATTCAAAAGTAGGAAAGGCTTTCCATGAGCAATTTAGGATTTGGAAAAGCATCTCCAGTATAAGCATTAGGCTGTGCCAGAGAACATGTTTGGCTAGGCTTCAGCATCAGTGCTTATCAATTTGCAGGGCCCACACGCACACACTCTGATGCCTCCCTTTCAAGGGCAAGAAAATTAGCTAATACTCACTGCATGGGCAGTGGCATCTCCACCCTGCTGTCTAAGTTTTCCTGGAGGTGACCAAGGAAGGCTTTCCAGGGGTAACTACAATTGCAGCAGTGTGGGGCTCTGTTCAGTCTGTCCCACAAATAAACCCTTGTGCAGCTGGGTTCTGCAATGCTGAACACTGCTAAAGCCACATTACTGCTCATGCCTGAATGGCCCCATTTAACAACACCTTGCAGGTGTCTGCTTGAGTGAAGGTCATACCTTCCTCTACGTGTGCATTGAAGTAGAAAGCCAGGACTCACACCCAACCTCCTATTACCCTATAACACTAAAGAGTGTTCTAGTGTGTTATGATTGAATACTATTAATTGTTCTGGTTTAATGTTATCTAATGTTCCCCATGTAGATCTGATTAGCTCCATAAACCATCAATCCTGAGGAAAGATCTTATTTTACATTTCTCATTGGATCAATTTCTGGTTTGAAAATACTAATTTTCTCATTATCTGAAAGTGTAAGTATTACAAGCTGTTCTGTGGGTAGCAGAACTAAGAAGCAGGTTACTTAGGGTTGTGTCCTTTGTTCTCAACCTTCAGACAACACTTGCATACAGGCAAGAAATAGAACATGCAGCTGCCAACATCCAGCTGCCAGCTGGTTAATGTGCTGCCAAACACAACAGCTAACACCTGAGTTGTCTGTGTTATTTCTTTCCGTAACAGCTTTTGCTTATAAAAGTCAGTAGTTTTCACTGGATCTATAGGAGGAAAGTTTCTGAAAAAATTTTAAGTGTAAAATCTGTAATACTAACCAGGAAAGAAGAAAATATACTATAGGCATTGTAATATCTATTCTCTGTGTTATACCTGTGTTCCAGCTGCTTGACTGCTCAAGCACCAGTTACCTATTGTCTGCTTCTGGGTTGTAAACACTTCAAGGAACACAGGACTACCAACTAGTTTTTACCACATACTAGCACACACAGACAGAGGTTTCAAGCCATGTTGTCTTTAGAATCTCTTCTTCACATAAACAGAGAAACCTGAAGATTTTTTGTTATCTCTGGACGTTCTCCTTCCTATCCATTAGAGAGAGAAACACCACACATTACATTTGATAGTTTGTTTTTTTAAGTTATTGGGTAATAAGAGACTACCTCCCTTATTGCCATATGACAAGGAAGTTCCCTATGAAGAAACAGAGAGACAGCTTTCTGAGAATCAGACCATTACACATTTGAGAGGTATACAGATCTATTCTCCTGGCTATTTTATGTTCCTGCCCATCTGTTGCAGTGGCAAGGTGCCTGCTTATGGACAGACATGTCCATTTCAATAAAGCAAAAATAACAATTGTTAAAAAAAAAAAAAGCCTCCAGGTGACGTAAAACTTCCAGCACTTGTACTTCCACAAGGAATCCCTCCTCGGTTGCAGCAATACCATATGCTCCTCTCACACCGCTCCTAGTGACACGTGTGCCAAACTCTGGTGGTAGGAAGAAAGGAGACCATGGGTTCACAACTGCCAGGATGACAGACTGAATACAGCAGGAGGAACCTGAGAAGTATGCTAAGGCAACATGTGGTGTTCAAACATGTCACAAAGAAGCACAACTGGCATCTGGGGCTGGTAAAAGCATTCATAGCTGAAGTGTATCAGCTGTAACTAAGACAATCCAATTTGTATTATCTACCTCCATATTAAAGCAAAAACCTTTTTTTTTTTTTTTAACTGATATACTGGTGTCTCTTAGGCAGGTCTTTTGGGCATTCTGATTTGTTATTTTTCTGGAACCTTCATATCAGTATGTTCAAATGAAAATGAAGTAATTTCTGACAAGCTTGAATTTAGCATGGGATTTGAAAGTCAGGATAAGTTAATTCCTGTTTGCACACGATTGTGAGAATATTCAGCAGGAACAGGGAAACCCATTGTTTTCAAAGGATATACAAAAGTTGGCATTCAGTAAGCAACTTCATGAAGAATATACAAGAAGAAGAAGACTCAGTGTATTCCTTTTAGATGAGTGAACTCTAAGGGTAGCAGGAGGAAAAGCTGGTTAATGCTTGTTTATCCTATCCTCCTGAATCTAGTCAGCAGATCTGTTGAGAAGCAAAAGCCTATCCTGTAGTCACTTCCTGACACAGAGAAGAGTTTTCAAGTTCTAAGTAAATGAAATTTTGGACAAAATAGTACTGGTTACCAGACTAAATGCAAACTTCCATAGGAACTGCATGTATTCTGGATTTTAACTAGCTAAGATGGTTAACACTAGAAAATTCTAAGTCGAATTTGGAAATCTGCATTTATTCCAGGTATCTAGATGACAGATTTGAACCCAGACAGGCAGCAGCAGAGTCTACCATTTAGAATTCCGAGTGAAACAGCAAGTAAATATTGGTGTGCAAAGCCAGCACTACATAGCAATAAATAGACAATGAGCACAGTGAAATAGTGACATCTAGGTTTGAAAACTGCTTCCAAATAGATATCAGGGTGCTCTGAGAGGCTTCCAACTTCATGCCCATATCAAGTCATATGTACACGTATACAGCATGCAGAACCAGGACTTGGCTATTCTGGGATCAGATCCATAGAGGAATATAGGCTTCAAAATCCTGAGTGTACTATAGTGATGCCATGTTGCCTTGACTTTGAACTCTATTTCTCTCTGGCCTGCAAAGGGAGAGTTCAGTATTTCAGAACAAGCATCAGAAAAAAAAACCCCAGCATTTTGAGCAAGTGCTACCTATAAGGGTCAACAGAAAGGCTACCACCAAAGCCTTACTCTACCCTTTCCACAGTTTGGCATAGCATTTACCCCAGCAAGAAGGCAGTATGCAAGGAGGAACAGGTATGTGAGGTATCCATGCCTCAGCTGGCTCAGCCTGGTCTGCAATCAATGTGCATGCCTGCCACTGCAGCTGGGTATGTCCTCAGTGGACCCTGAACACAAACTTCTCCTACAGAATGGACACCTGTGACCAGCAGCTGTTCTGGACTAAATTAAAGCCATCAGCTCTTGAGGAGAACTGAAAACTTGTATCCCATTTTCATGGTGAATAAAGCTATGGGGGTTTTCTTATGCACCGGACAAGAACTGAAAACCTATTCGTGTCACAGTACAAATGAATACCACAGTGTATAATTTACCATTTATAATTCATCACTCATAATTGCTCATAGTGAATGGGACAAATATTGTAGATTAATACTGACATTTTTCATACTGCAGCCTGAAAGGATCTTCTGCTCTGCAATTTCCTAATTAAAGAGGATGTGTGCAATCACAGAATGAAAGAAAAGCTCTGATTATCTTAGCCTATGTCAAGCCAACACATTTTCCAGTGAAACGACAATGTTGAGGGTTAATGAGCAGCATTAGTGCAAAATAACATTAATTCAGCATATTACCACCAGCAGACAGCATTATTTCTCAACTATAAGCACAGTCTCACAACTGAGTATTTCATTCTCTGAATCACGCTGTGCTGTCATTTCAAAAGAAAAATCTCCTTAAATTTTCATCCCACTTAGAAAGGATATATTAAAATACACTGAACCATGAAAAAGATGAGGTGCAGGGCAGAAGAAGGGGATGGGGGAAAAGGCAGAAAAGGATCATGGATTGAACTAATTTCCAGTTCTGTGGTCAGTTTGCAGCAAGCCAAGGCAATTTTTCCAGCCCGCAGGTTCCTTTCAGATGCCCTCTTTCCTAAGGGCTCTATGGACGCAAGTCACAAGGTACACAAACTGTTACATCATCTTCACCTTGCACCTAGCTGCCTCCCTTCAAAGGATCCCTCAAGATTTGCCACTGATTATTCCATGTTTCTAGGAAGCTTCAAGTCTACAACTGAAGCAGAAGAGAATTGTACTACATTCAGAACTGCTTTTCTCATTAGGGGATAAGTAGGGCCCATTGTGTGAAACAACACTGCTCACTGACTAGAAAAACTGGTCATCAGGCAAACATAGATATGTGTCATAATATTCTGGATTTAAAAGGGCACCACTTCTTTCTTTATTAGTCCAAAATAGGTAATTCCTAAGCACATTAGGACTAGGAAGTTCTAGCAAGGACAACAGAAGAGAAATGTCAGAATACTACAGAAAAGGCCAGATGAAAGACGTCAGTTGTTAACTTTCTCAAAGGTGCCCATCTTTAAACACTCTTCTCACCAGCAGCTTTGTGTTTGTCAGCACATCTCTCTCCTTCCAGTTCCCCCACTTCCCAGTGACCCAGAGACATGATGATTTTCATGATATGTCATCTATATACAAACGGCAGCTCTTACAGTAATGATGTGCCAGCACCCTTTTCAGAGTGAGAAACACTGGCAACACAGTCAACACACAGGGAATTGTTACAACTTCCTAAACCTATACAGAACGAAAAGCCAGAACAGTGATGCATCACTGTGCAACAGAGCCACAGGCTCCATTGTTACAAAGCCAGAGGAGTTGCACCTAAGGAACATATTTACCAGAAAATGTATTGGTAATTTGAGTACCCAGGTGACATCCCCTGATTATCTCAACAAGAATAAACAAGCCCTTTTCTGTACAGCAAATGTTGTTGGATCTCTTCCGCTCCTTTCCATTAGAAATTAAGAAACAGGGAACAAGGAGAGAGCCCGGGACCTATCCAAGGGTCTCTGCAAAGAGGACACACCCTGAAGAAAAGCAAGGATACTGTAATCTTTCTCACTATTGTTCTGCCCATTTCCACAGGACAAAAAGAACCTTGTTCCAAGAAGCTGAAAAAAGGATCCAAACAAAACCTAGAAGCCATATTCAAAAGTGCCCAGTGTCAAATTAAAGGAATAAGCTATTCCTGCCTAATATGAAAAGTGCCATAATAAGACTGAACTTCTAGGAGGAAGAAGAAAGTTACTTTCACAAGCCACCCTAAAACATTACCAGCACTACCACTGGTACATGGTGGTAATTTAGAGAAACAAATAGTTACAATTTTTACTGTGTGCCCACCTTGACTGAGCTTCTCAACAACAAATAAACAATTCAAAGCCTTAACAGTGATGGTAAAAACTAGGCGGTGTATGTTTACATTAACTAATGTTTTGGAAATAAAAGCTATTTCTAGAATATTTGAATGTATCAGGAATTAGAGTTAACTTTTCCAAAACAAGTGTAGTGCATATACCATATACAGTGCAAGATAATGCCAATGCACAAACAAAAACATCTTGCTTTGAAAAGAATCAGTCCACCTACTCAAAATATTAAAATCCTTTGACTAAACAAAGGACAAATTCTCACAATGAGAATCCGGGGCAGGTTCATCTACCATCCCCACAATGCAGTTGAGCAGCTCATATCAGACTGCTGAGCAGAACTGTGGACACTCTGCCAAGGACGAATGTCTCATTTTCCTGCACATTTTCAAGTTTTCTTCTTCATTCATGAGTAAATAGATACACACTGCTGGCCACCAAGCAATTCCCATACTGACTTTCTGTGCCTTTTTCAACAAGTGCAAGAATTATTTATGCAATAATGGAACCATGTTTTCCTAGAAGTATATTTAAGGGAGCAGTATGTTATTTGTCACTGATGCCTAGATTCACATGAGTCAACTTTTGGGGATGCTCAGAGTGCATAAAACTCTGATCAATTAATTGATCTACCTAAGCCTGAGTACTTATTTCTACCAAACACTCAGTCCTAGAAATACCACATAATAAAGAGTCAGTCAGAGGATTCATATCACTGGGGAAAAGACACTTGCTCAAAACATTTTTTATGTCCAGGATAACCTAACCTATTGTGCTATTAGTAGTGATAAAAATCACAGAACAGGTAGGAAAAGCCCTTCTGGCAAACCAGCTTCCAATGCAATGCACCAGATGAAGAGACCTGTGATACAGAGTGGCTACAAAAGTTTCTGAACAGAAAAAATTCTTATACATTTAACAAAATTCTTAGTGTTCCACTATTTTAATGGGTTTTATAATTAAATATACTTATCAAGGAAAGCTACCAACAGAAGCTGAGAGGAACTTACAAATGGCCTGCACAAATCAGCTGAATAGGGAATACAGTCGCAAACAATTTCAGTAACAACAAATAAAAAGGAGAAAAATAAAATTACACAATAGGAGTCCCACGATGTTTCCCCTGAATAATGTAACTTTTGACGGAAACTGGCATGTCATTGTAGTCCAGTGAGAAGCTTTATTCACTGAACAAGTGTTGTTAGAAAAGGAAGGAGCCACTGAGACAAGAGCTTAATAAGATTAGGCCATTCTTTGTCTCTCCAGAATATCTGAAAAGCTGCTAATTGTCATTAACACTCTTTGTTAAAAGAGTGAAAGATATAGCCAGCTTCATGCTTCTAGAGGCTTGTCCGCCTCTGACAAGCTCACCATATACAGATGACTTTACACAAGACTTATTGCCAACTTCATACCCTTTCCCCAATTCAGCTGGTACTGACAAAAGACAAGGTACGCTGTTGACAGATCGCTGCTGCACTCCTCTAATCCCAGCAAGTAGCACAAACTTGGCATTTCTGTCCTGGCCTGTTCCTCGCCATTCTTGGCATTACACTGACCTCTGGTGGGTTGCAGGAAAACAAGACGCCGAGAAATAAAGCGGATAAAACCAAGGAAATCACACCCTGCAGCTTCGGTGGGAGTTCAGCGAGGGCACGCAGAAAGCCTGACTTTCAAAGTGCCTTAAGACAGCCCAGCAGGAACAATGCCACACTAATGCCTCACTGCTCAGAAATCACTTTAGAGATATTTCAGCTTTTACACACGATGCTCCCTCCACATACTTTATTATGTGACGATTTCCTGTAACACCACTAAAACTTTGTATATACAGCAGCGCCTTAATCTTTCTGAAGAAATGGAAGCAAAGAATAGCTGCATCTGCAAGCTTTCTCTGCAACACACATCTCAAACTGAAGTACATATGTTTAACCTTTCTTGACTCTTCTCAGGCTATGTTTAGCTATTTTTGTTTACTTTATTATCTTCTGTTGCACATTTTAGTATGCCTGAAGGCAAATCGTTTGTTTTCAGGAGTCTGACCGTTTCAGTGACCAGTTTTGTGGCATGCTGCCACAAATACCAGCACTGACAAAATTCATGGAGCAGTTAATTGATGTTGGGAACAGAAATGAGGCCACAAGCCAGGAAGGGCAGGAACTGGTTTTCTTGCTAAAGAAAGCACAACAGGGAATTTTAGCCTTACAAGTTAGTGTTGGAATTCACTCAGGAAAACTAAGGACACACCCAGACAGAGTGGAACAAAACAAGATGTTTATAGCAGATTCAGATTTGCACTGCTTATTAGCATTCACAGGAAATCAATGACTACTGAAAAGAATGAAGAGCCAAAACTGTGCACACTGCACTTGCAGAGAGAGACTGAATATTGATCTTCACTCTCCCTTGCATATAGTGGTGCACTGATAAAAAACTAACTTAATTTGACATCATATTTCCTGAGGAGTGGTGGTACACAGAGCCCTCTTCTGAGTATGTCAGTTGTCAGCTGTTGAATTACACTTTGAAAATAAGAAGTAAGGCTAAATAAAGAGATCGCTGCTGATATGCAATACTTTTTAGAACTAAGGTCAATGCCATTTAAAGCCTAAATAGGCTCTTTCAGTACTAACTTGTCAGAAATATTCTCAGGTCTGACAAAAGTACATCAGTGATAAGAAAAGGCCTTTTGTGCATGCTCAGGAAGTGCCCAAGAATATTTTAACAGAAAGGGAAAATTTCAGCTTAGGTACCTGATAACAGCAGAATCACTTCAATGCTGTGTTCTAAGCAGCTCAGTGGAGCTTGAAAACACAAATGCTGTCCACAAGTACTCAGAGACACAAGTACCTTGCTGCTGGAAGTCTGCAGTGCCACTTGCAAGCTGGTTTAATAGATTGAAAAGAAAATTGTGGAGAAGAATATATACACTAGTGAGTGTAGACATTATTACTGCTCCCTCCCTGGCTTTCTCAGTTTGGCAGGATGGTAAGTAGTGCACACAGCACTTTTAGCCAGCCAAAGGATGACTTTCCAGACAACCTCCAAGAATTGAATATTCTTTAGCCCTTTGACAATTTGGCTTAAAAAATGTTGCTAACTGACACTGAAATATTTCTAATGATTAAATCATTGGCCACAGGCTTAGGAAACAAAAGAGAAAGTAGTATCTCACCATTAACTTCAAACACAAAACGGCTGAGTGTCTTATGTCTTTCACTAGGTAGGTTCAGCTTTTCTTTCTTAATCACTGTATGGTTTAAGTTCTCCTCTTGTGCCCTGTGGCTAAGTTGACAAACTGGAATACATCAACCACTGCATGCTACTGGACAGTGGTTCAGCTCAGATTCCCCATAAGAAGCCATAAAGCTACAACAGGGCTTTGTATCAGAGCAGCTAATCCACAGCTTCTAACCATGCAAAATGTACAATAAATTATCTGAAGAACAGGGCCAAGTGCTGGGACAGAAGTGTCCTGATCTGGCAAAGCAGGACTCACACTTCAACCTTCTGTTAAACCTCCCACTATTTAAATATGGCAACTGTTTCCATCTCAAAAGGTTGTTCTTAGGTAACTAAGAATTATTGTTAGTTGTGCCTTCAATTTAGCATGTCCTGGTTTTGTGGGAACTTTACTAACAAATAAAACGATCAGAGATTCAGAGATTCAGAGATTAGGAATTCAGATTCACTGTGCTAATCTATAAGAGAGGTCATATGAAGTCATTCCAATTTGAATTATGTTGCCATTTTCAGGAAAATTCTAATCATGATAGGATTAAATGAATCAGTTTGAAAAAGAAAATAAATCCAGCTGCGCAGTGTCACCTCCTGTCCTTTGTAAATTGTTCCAGTGATTTTTTTTACTGTCTTGAAAGTTGTTCAGTAGAGAAACACAGGATGTGTGATCAATGTCCCATATCTATGTTTACCACTTAAAAAGCTTTGATCACTGTTTTCTCATGGTATATGATTGCTTCAGCAAGTTTACAGATGACACCAAACTGAAAGGCTTGAGGGAAGGGATTCTATTCAGAGAGACCTTGACAGGCTTGAGGGTAAGACTTGGTGTTGTTCAGCCTGGAGACAAGAAGGCTACAGGGAGACTTTATAGCAGCTGCCTTTCAATACTTAAAGGGGGCTTATAAGAAAGAGACAGATAGGCTTTGTACCAGGGTATGTAGTGACAGAACCATGAACAATGGCTTGAAACTAAAAGGAGATTTAGATTGGACATAAGGAAGAAATTCTTAACTCTGACGATGGTGAGACCCTGAGTCAGATTGCCCAGAAAAGCTGTGGATGCTCCCATTACTGGAAGTCTCCAAAGCCAGGTTGGATGGATTGGTTTTGTGCAACCTAGTCTAGTGGTCTAGTGAAAGATGCCCTTGCCCATGGCAGGGAGTTTGGACTAGCAGGTCCCTTCCAACCCAAAACATTCTGTGACCCTGTGACTCAGTAACAACTTCTGGGGACACCTGAAGTGACCACGTTTTTCACATAGTCAGTTAGTGTTCTGTAGATGGAACGTTTTCTCACTTAGCTGTTCAAGTTCTCCTGTATCCCCAGGCATAAATAATAAATGTTACAGACATTTAAAGCATTTTTTTCACGCTACTGTTCACTTTGAAAATCAAATCCTAGTTACATTTGACTTAAACTTGTCCAGGAAGCTGTCACTGAGCTGCAAATCAACACTTGACTGTATCAGCAACACAGAGTAACAGATCTCCACTGATTTAATAGCCTGACTGTCAGCATGGATCTCATCAGTGTCCCTCCAAGACCACTACTTGTGAATTATCAGTATCACTTTACTCAAAGTGCTGACCTTTATGCATGCATTAAGTTTGGCTGGAGGCAATGCCTAAGACAATCTTCCTCATGTGGAAAACAGAATTTCAAATGACAAGCCAAAGCTATTGCAGGTGAGTCTGCTTAAAATAATGTTGACATTATTTTAGGTTTTGCTATAAATACAGCACTAATATACCCTGTCTGTTTTAGACATGCCTAAGCATAATGACACAAAAACTAATTTCTGCAAAGCAAACTAATGCTGCACACCTGGAAATATGTAGACTTCACCAGAAGCTCTATGTGGTGACATCTGCTTGCCCCTTAACTTTTTCTTTTATTTATCTTTATTCCTCCTAACTGTCTGGGCTGCAGTGGAACATGCCTCTTTGTCTGGGCATTAAGCAGCCTTTTCATGACCTCCTGTTAATTAGCTAAGGTGTCACAGTCCAGGCTGTTCTGCCGAAGTGACTTAGCAACTCTGCCTTCTGGACACTGTGTAAGTGCTCTCTCTGATATTCCCAGGTAAGGAGACAAAATAAGTGAGCAGATCACAGCAGCTCCAAAAAGCAGAGCAAGGCAGTAGGAGAGCTGTACAGGTTTCTCTACAGCTGGCACCAGCCTCATCCTGCTGTTCCTTTGCCAGTTTATCCTCCTGGTGTACCTGCCTGCTCCAAGTCCCCCTTCTCGCAGGATTTCAAATGTGTGAAAGCCGTCACTTGCAGGGTCAGGAAATGTGGAACCTGTGCACTCAGAGTTGAGTTCCTACCAGCGTTCAAGCCTTAACTATCGAGGACTATTGCAACTTAAAGTGTGAACCGAGGCTCGTTCCTCTCTCCACGTGCTCCCGGCGGGAGCAAACAGCAGACACCGCTGGGATGGATGTGGCCCACTCTGGCGCTCTAAACACAGAGACAGAACTAGGTTTAGAAAGGAGACATTGCTTATTCTGCAAGGGAACAAAGCGGAGACCTCCACAAAGCAAGCACACCTAAGGCTAAAAGGCCACAGCTTTCACACAGCAAAACTCACATTAAGCCCGCTAACACATATTCCCCGCCCACCTTCTGCATATTCATTTCTGTGATGTAATCTTGGGCAATCCCTAAAACACAACCCTTTCCTTTATTAAGCAACGTCTACTGCATAAGTTATCTGACGGCACTGGTTATGTTTACAAAAGGCGAGGGGCATTCAGCCTGGCGACCGACAATTCAACTCGAAGGCATCGCCATCCCGAGCGAGCGGTACGTCACCATCATGTGCCCCCGTAAAGACACAGGGAACCCCAGAAACTTCCCTGCCGCAGCCCCTCTCGCCGCGAGGGCACAGGGAACACCGGGAACCTCGGGAGGTTCCCCGAGGGCCGGCGAAACACCGGGAACCTCCACGAGGAACAGGAAACACCAGCACGTTCCCCTTCTCAGCACCCACACGCCAAAGCGGGGGCGTCCCTGCGCATGCGCACAAAGCGGGCTGTGATCCGCCTTGGGGCGCCTCCATCGCTGCGTGCGGACAGGAGGCAGGGCCGGTGCGGTTCTGCACCCCGGCGTCTTTCCCGAGCGGAGTCGCCTGCTCAGGACTCCTGCTGCTTGGATGGGCGAGTCTGCAGTCTCCTGTTTGCGGCAGACTCAGTTTGTGGCCCTGTGCTGCGGGAGGAGGCGGCGGCGCACGGCCTGTCTCCCTCCATTTCGGGAGGGATGGTCCACCCCGCGCGGGGCACGCCGGGAGCAGCGGGGCCGCCGGGGCAGGAGCTGGGCCTGTGGGGAAGCGGTGGTGTAAGGTTATGGTGATTGGGGCTGTTTGTCCTCGGAAATAGGGCACTTACCTCAAGTACGTCCTGTTCAACTCCTTGTACTGTTCGTGTATTTCTGTCGCTCTTCCAAATGTGTTTTCTCCCCCCTTTTTTTTTTTCAGGTGAAAGCAATGGAAGTTGGTCGGTGGCCGGAGCATGCACCAACATGACCTAAAGATGTCCCAAGAACATGGTATTTTTGGCTTTTCTTGTTAAATGTTTGCTCTGTGTAAAACATTATTTGGTTGTGAATTTTGAAATATTTTTCAACTTATTGCTCTTTTTCATAAGCTGTAAATTTAATTTTGCACAGGTAAAGAACTCCCATATTTACGTTTTGGCCTTTGTGTTGCCCATTCATTCCGGTCCAGAATGGATGTGGTGTCAAAAAAGGCAAACAGGAATTCTTGCTCAAACTGATTTAGGGAGCTGGTTGTGTACCTTCCTCCTCTCTGTTTTTGCAAGGACAGAAAACTCCAAACAACCTGTAGAAATTGTGTGGCTGAGCAGTTACCTGAATTTGCCAGTTACTAAAAAAAGAAAAGGTAAAGTTATAATGGCCACTTTTAGCATTGTTTAGCTGTCCTGGCTGTCATGATTTTTACACCTGCAAGTAATTAGTACATAATTTTCCGGTTTTCTGCAGCGGCCTCTAGTTTTTCTATGGTAAAAAGATATTTACAGCTTAATACTCAGGTATAGGAAAGATTAAAACCTTCTTGAAGGGGAAGAAAAGTGTTTTGTTTTTGTAGATTTGTGGATTTGTTATTCAGTACTGAATAATGTGTTGTCTACTCTCTTGCTGGGCTTTCCTTGATGCACTTTTGAAAGTATAAAGTTTGAGATTGTCGGATTCCTGACGGAATGCTTAATGCAAGGAATGCTTCTTACAGGTTTCTAGTGTGTTTTTATGGAAGTTCAGGATCTCCCAGAGATAGCCCTGTGTGGCGACAGCCTCTGAGCATGAGAGGGGCATGTGGGAAGAAGCCACCAAGCTCTGATTGCACAGTGGTGAGTAACAGTAATTCCCTGTGGAACTCTGTGCCGTGGCCTGCTCTTAGAGTGAAGCAGGCTTTCTGCTGAGAAGGAAGTTTGGCACAATGACTTCAAAGCACAAATCAGAACTGAAACAGTAAGAGTGAGATCAGCCTGATGACTGTATTCTTATCAACAAGAGCAAAGTGGAAGCTATAAAGTTAAAAATTTGGTGTCAGTGGCTCATTAAATCAGTATGTGGCTGCTAATGTGTCCAAGACAAGGACGTGCTTTTTCATGTTTTAGGGGTTATTGTGGAGCTGTTCAGAGTACAAGGACTGAAAGTGCTAAAAAGACTGGCAAAACATGAAAGCTTGGAATCTCACATGCTAGATACTGCTTCATTGTAAAGTCTTGGAAAAGCCAACACATTGAAAAGTTAAGTAGTGCAAGTCAGCCCAAAATTCAGTAGTAAGAAGCAGTCCTTAATAAAAACGATGTGCACTATCAAATCTTTGTTGCTGAGACTGTGATTTGTAACCTACATACCCAGCAGTGTAACAAGTAGTCCAGGTCTTTGCAGCCAAGAACCTTTAGGTCAATACTGGAAATTTGGTGTAAGAATGATCCAGTACTACATCACTGTAGTTTTTGTTTGGGTTGTTTTTTTTTTCAGGAAAAAATATAACTGATCCTCAGTGAATTGATGAAATTCCTTCAAGCCGACCATGATGCTCTTGAAAATATTAACATCAGAAAAAGTTTCATCCATGAAATGTGAAAATCTGCATGAGCAGCACAGATGCACTGAATCCTTTACCACTGCTGCTGGTAGGAAATGAGTGTGTGAAATCCATGCAGACTTTCAGCGCCACAGACACTGGGGACTTCTGCAGGGATGAAGAATAAGATGGGCACTCTGTAAGAACCTGTTGGGCACTGGGAAGAGAAATGTATGTGTAATCCATTATTAGTAATGTGTCCAGTAACAGGGCTGCTGCTTGTTTTCCAATATAAAATTATTAAATCTTGTGTATTATTTGCTTACTGTTCTCAGAGTGTTTTCTAGTGCACAGTCATATTGTATGCATGAGTTACTACTGCAAGACTTCCTATTAATTCCCACCAGCCACAAAGGGTTGCTGCTGCCATCAGCTTTTAGTTACCATCTGAATTCTTGCTTAGGTGGGCAAAGAGCCTCTCTTTTGAAAAAAAAAAAAATCTTGCAAAAAAAACTCTCTTAAAAATCAGATTTGCAAATTTTACCTTCTTTCCTTTTTCCCAAGAGTTGAGAGGAAGCTCGTTTTGTAATTCTGTAGTAGTCTTGGGGATGTAGAGGATGTAACTGAAAAGAGCTGTGTGCTACATGTGTCCAGTCTCGTGTGTTTATTTTTTTTCCTTAGGAAGAATTGTTAGAACCCACCTGAGAGCAATGGTTGTCTATGCGAACACTCCTCCCTAAGAAACAAGAAACTGTTTCAAAGATGGACCATTAAGTCTCAGTGTAATAAGACAAAGTGCGTTTAACTGCATTGTGGCAGCATCTGGTAATGTTTATGTAGACAAAAAATAAAGACTTATGTTTCTGTTCTCAGAATTTCTGTCTTTCCCAAGCTTTAGTAGCAATTGCTTCTGTTTGACAAATCTGATTTCCTCTGTTATTGTTGGGATACCAGGTGCACCCCTTTGGATGAAACAAAGCCTAGGAGCTGCTGAATGGCTGGGATGTGATGACTTTAACCACAGTCTCCTGTAGTATTTGGAGATGGGGTTGGCTAAGATTTGGATTGTCAGGAGCAAAAGTAGAAATTTTAGAAGTAGGAATTCAGCAAACGTGTGTTGGAAAATAGCAGGAAAGGTGTTTATCCAACATGCGGACAAGCAAGCTTGGTTTAATACTACCTTGACTAGCTACATCATGTGGTACTTCAGTTTAACTTGGAGTAAAAAATTGTTGAGATAATTGGAATTGCTGCTTGTTTTTTTAGGAAGGCAACATAAATAATCAGAAGAACTACTTACATTGTGTATCTTGCAACGTAAGATGATTTTTCAGTACAACATGTGTGTTACTAATACTAATTCTCAGTGTAAGATTGTTTTTGGTTTGTCAAGAGAGAAGGAGGTTTAGACAAGAGTAATTAATTTTTAATGATCCAGCATGTAATTGTGGAATGTGCTTGAAAGTTTAAGGTTTTTATTAGGGATTACATTCCCCAAAGATACCATCTGTTCAGGAGTTTTGCTCATGGGCCTTTGTTCTTGAAGTGTGAGACTGACAGGAGTAGCTTTTTAAAACTTTACAAAATCTCAAAAGCAGCAGCTAGTGCCAGGATTTGGTAATTGGTATCTAAAATGTTAATTACCCTTTCAACTACAAAAACATGTAGAACACTAAGCTTTAGTGTGTAATACAGGTGTTACAGTGGGGTAGAACATGTAGAACACAGAAGAGTGAGGTAGAGGGAGCAATAGGGTGGGTGCAGGGGTCACAGATTACTTAGATAATAATGCTGGTAAATGGGAAGTGTGGTGTTAAACCCTAGGACTGCCTTTTATTTTGCATGACTGGCTAACTGAATTGCACCCTTGAGAAAAACATCAGACTAAATCTGCTCAGCAATAACAACTGAAGAGAAAGGGTAAGGAATTTGTATTGTGGAACAATCTACTATGTGTACTGAAGCCCTGCTTCACAGAACTGGGTGGACATCCTGTGATCATGGGAAGTAGAAAAGTAAATCATTTAAAGTTTGGGGTTTGTTTTTTTTTTTCCTTCTGCTTCATTAAATTCCTTTATTTTAACCCACAAGGATTTATTCTAATTCCCTCCCCCATTCTATTAAGGAGGGGGATGATAGAGCAGCTTGGTGGGCACCTGGTGTCCAGCCAAGGCAGGAGAACACACACAGGAATAAAAGCGGACACATTAAGGAGAGAGGGTCTGCCACAATGGCTCTGTATCTGTGTTTGGTATGACAGCTTACACAGTCTGCTGTTGCTCTCTGGTCATTTTTAGGTCAGAAAGGAAACTGGTATAGATGTGCACTGGAAATACCAAGCTTACACTGACAACTTCCTGCTACAAGATAAAATACTTAATCTGGAGAAGCTGTATCCTCAAGTGGATTTTAATTGGTACTACACCTGTTTTTACCAGATGGTGGTGTCAAATGAATCTGTTTCTGAAGGCTATGCTCCTTTGTGTAATGTAAATAAGACACACAGACAACCATGGAATGCCCTAAAAAATCAAGTTTTACTTGACTTTTAAATAACCTGGACACAAGTATTGACACAGCCATCTATCAAACTGAATTTAAAATAAAGTACACAGTTGCTTCATGAATACTTAATGTACATAGAACAAATGGATCACATTGGTATGTTCATGTATGTTTTCAAATGCTTTTCTAGGAGTTTTGAATTAAACAAGTCTTCCCAAAAGAAAACATGCTATCTCTTCAGTATTTACCTGTATAAAGGGAATGGATTTGGCAACTTAAATGACTTTTCAACCAACATCATCAATATCATGAGCTTGTTTAGAATACAAATAGCAGAGTTAGTGATACTGAGGTGCAGTGAAGAAAACAGAAGTTCAAAGGCTGGTTCCTAATGCAAGGAACCAGCCAACTAAGCAAGGGAACCAGTACAGGATATACAAAAATGCTTTTGTGCTGTGGTTAGCAAGCCCTCTTTATTGTATAAAGCATATGTTTTGCAAAATGTTGTACAATTATGTTGTAATTGTCAATAATTGGTGAGAATTCTGTAACTTACCAATGCTTAGCACTTGCGGAAGTCTCAGAAGAGGTAAAGGCAGAGGCACAAAGTTAAAATTGTTTGCCTGAGATCAGTTCAGGAGAATTAGGATGAGAATGCCTCAAGTATCAGTCCTTTGTCCAAGTGAGCTCAGGTCCGTATGGCATTCAACCCCAGGGTAAACTTTTCTTGACACAGTTAGGCATCTCATGTCTTTTGCCTGACTCGTCAGGATGTACAAGTATTTTAGACTGACATCCAGACTCCAGCTGTGAAAATGCAACTGCCTCTAGGCAGTGAATGTCCCAGGAGAGCTGGGGAAGGGTAGCAACAGTGGAGGGGGCAAGGTGTAGCTCAGAGCTGTAAGGGGCTGGTCACTTAGACATGTAGGGCTGATTTAGGTCTAGAAAGCACAGTTGTGACAAAGTAAGTGCTTTCAGTGATCACTTGTGTGTCTCTCACAAAAATAAAAGGATCATATGAAAAGGTGCTTTTCCTCAAATGATTGAGGAAAAGAAGCTTGAAGGGAAAGGAAGATCACATATATGAAAGAAATTTGCTTTTCTGTACTATTAGGTGTCAGTGATATCTTTGTCACAAGTTTTGCCTTGTTTTGGCACAACAAAACATTTGGAAAATGTGTAATAGAGGCATTATATCTTTAGTCTTTTGTGGATATAAAACTGTATTGTAGTGGCCCAGGCTAACATCAAACTTGTTAATTCCTACATAGTCTCACTGGAGAGAAGAACACTAACTCAAATCCAGGGCACTCTCTATAAATTTCTCATTTAAATGCAAAAAAGTTGGCTTGATTATGAAACAACTCTCCAGTGACTTGAGAATTGAAACCTTTCTCTATTAGACTAGACAGAAGCCTATTTTCTGATGTAGTGCAGTAAGTAAAATACCACACATTTGGCTGATGGTATCCAGCAATAACACACAAAACCCCACAGGAAGATGGCAGCATACAGGAAAACATGAGGTTGAATATAAACCTTCTTGATCAGTATTTTAAGATTGGCAAGATAGGTACACTATGTACAAATAATTCTCAAATAATAACACAAATCCTCCTGCAGTAGTAAATATGTTCTAGTTGCCTCTGGCTGGGTAAATATAGCAGACTAATGGTAGTGATTTAGAAAGCAGAAAACTACAAGCAAGTGTGTAATGCTCCAAGCTGGAATACCTTCTAAAAGAAACAAGGAGCAGCTTTCATTGCAGACACTCTATCTAGTTCTTGTGTAGTTTCTTATATTTCAGTTGTCTTCCAAAATTGTGATGCTCTCGATTAAGCCATTTTGCCAAAGTGACTTTTTTCCTAGAGGTTGTAGGGGTTTTTTGATGAGGTTTTGGGATTTTTTCCTTTTTTTTTTTTTTCCCTTTCTTTTTTTTGTTTGGGCTTTTTTTTCAACTGTTGTTTGTGACAGTACCACACAAGGTCATTAACAGATCCTAAAGGATCACTTTAAATTGGAGCAATGACAATGAAACCATTTAACAAACTTAGAAAACTGAGCAAATACTTTAAGCCAAGCCCAACACTGTCCCAGAATTAAATCTGTAGAAAATTCAAAATATTCTGAAGAACTTCCATGAAAACTGAATTTTTACTACAGAGGGGTTCTAACTCTTTCCTTCCCTTAGATTTGTTCACCAAGACTGCAGAGGCAGAGCTGTCCCAAGTAAATAACCAAAGACAAGTATTTATTAAGTGACCCTGCCTTCCCTGGATGCAGCATTTCACAACCCACAGACCACTCCACGCTGTGACAGGAATACACAAACTGTATAGCTGCCACCCTGTCTAGTAACATCCACCTGATCACCTCAGATCATGAAACAATGAAGAATCAAAGAGTGAAGTGGAAAATAAAGCACATCGTACAATGTTTCGCTCACCAGTTTAGTCAGTTAAAATGTGTGTTAGTAATCCCATGCCTCTTGTCAAGTGTAACTTAAGACACCTCATACTAACTCCAGTTCTGAAGCAGCGTTGCCTTTCTGACAGGGCTGCAATTCCCTGGTGTTGCTTGGGCTGGAAGACACAGGATCACTGCAAATCTCTGTGGGTTGTGGGGGTTGAGTGTAGAGAGGACAGATGTAGAAAGGCACATGAGCTGCTACAGCTGTTTACAATGCTGTTTGACAAATTCAATATTTAGTTCAACGATTACATTTAGCAAAAATTATTTCCACCACACAAAGACTTTGCTAAGCTCCCTAGCAAGTCAGCAACACCTGAAGGCTCATCCATGTGCTGACTGTGAACAAATGGGAGGCAGAGAAGTGCCTTTCAGATACTTTTAAGTGATAGGACAAGAGGGGAGCCAGGCATCACTTCAGACATATATTAGAAGATAACCCACTCAGTGTGCAGCATCATTAAAACTTAGTATTCCTACCATGACATTAGAAAAAAAATTTTAGTTGTCAAACCCGAAATACTGCCTTTGTCGTTTTAACATAGTAGAAATGGCTCAGAGAAAAGTGTCAGATTATTTTACATGAAAAAAGATTAAGGCAGATTTTGCTAATCTAGTTAAAAAAAAAAAAAA